>JACXGI010011141.1:0-25729 GCA_016801175.1 Esox masquinongy | reverse complement strand
CCCCCCCCCCCCCCCCACACACACACACACATATGTAGATCTGTTTTGACCATGCTGAGTGCATTTGGAGTTGGGAGAAACCATCCATTGTACCTTGTTGGAAATGATGGAGAAACTGAGAGATTCTATTCTTGAAATCTGTTAGACCATAAATGGATTGAAGCAGAATCTAGACCAAATCTGATTGATATCGAACCATAAGCTCAAAGCAAATTGGGAAAAAAAATCTTAGAAACACAATGCATATACAGTAAATATAGGCAGTCACATCATCAGTTGATTTTGTGTTGTCTCGTTATGAGTGGAAAAAACAATGTTGTTTGGGTGGGGGATTTATTTTTATTTTTACTTCCTGCTATATATGGTAATTGACAGCTCAATGCTTAAAAAAATCGCTCTACCTAAATAAAGCATCAATGGTTTCTTTCTGTAGTTACATTATTTTTGGAAAATACCACTTAGGTAACTCAGTAAATAAAATGGGCCCATGCTATCTTTGATTTGACTGGCCTGAATCATAAGCATAGTTTTAAGGTTTATGCTTTGTCATTATATTGTTAGGAGCAGTCTAATTAATACATTTTCAATGCGATTGGAGACATGGTACTTTTGTTAAAAGAATTTCAGTTTATTGCAGAGTTTTCTAAATACATTGCCATTGGATTAATGCAAATATTCACTATCATTCAAACAGGTAGGCAAAAGCTGGTCTGTAGTTTACATTTAATTGAGAATGCTATCTATGCCATCTACCAGAAGATCATTGTTAATTGCAATGCAAAGTGGTAGACAAACAGTGTCTGTGTGCTTTTATTCACATTCTCCACATCACAGACGTCTCTATGGAGACACAGATAACTTAAATGACTTTCCTAGTGGATATTTGTCATTTTGTCTTGTCTGTAATACTTAGTACAGTGAATTGAGAAATGAGAATAGAAATTGGGCAATAGATGTTTCTGTTTTCTGGAAAGCCATGTGAGTATAAAGATTTGCCCAAAAATGTAAGACACAAATAGAATCACTGTATCAATGAAATCAACCAATCCGTAGTGTCAGCGAGTTTGGCGATCTAAGAGAGGGGTATTTTCCCACTGAGTTCCATAAGTCTTAGCCTACTTAACCAATGAATACTAGCTATTTATAACTCCCAGAAAAACACACAAAAAAGCACAAGCCCTCATTCTCTTCCGAGGAGAACAGATCTTTGTGAAGCCTGGAGGGATTTCCCGTTTTCTCCTGTGTGTTTGTTAGAGTGTGTGTGTGTGTCAGTGTGTGTGTGTGTGTGTGTGTGTGTGTGTGTGTGTGTGTGTGTGTGTGTGTGTGTGCGTTTGTGTGCTTTTGTCTATGAGTGTCCATTTAGTGACCGGGGCCTTGGGCTCTGAGACTATGAGTCTGAATAAAGATACATCAACACAGACACCACATGACCCCATGTTAAATTGCACAGATAAATACTGCGGGATTGCCACTGGACAGAAAGCTACTGTGGGCTTCGTTTGGGACAACCATAGTCCATGTTGTTTCATGGCAAGACATTTCTCATTAGAGCCCAGGACTAAACATCATCTCTGTGGACGTTTATAGACACTAACAAGTCTCGGCTGCCTCCCTAATGAAATTGTATTTAGTGGGTATTTAGGACCTTTTGTCGATTTAGCGAACACACCTCTCATTTAAACTGTATCTGTGGTGTGGTAACCCCTTCAGAGTGAATTACACTACAGAGCATTCAAATTAAGATCTTCAGTACAGTATTCGCATATATGTCCTTTGGTTTTCAGTGATGAGAACGCTTAAAATTATAGTATCCAGGCCAGCAGAATATAATATCCAGGCCAGTAGAATCCTCTCACTACTCCATAGCTGCTGTATATATAGAATACAGCTGTGCCAACTCCTGGCAGTGATTCAGTTATCTGGTACATTCAGGACATACACCGTGGCTGTCCTACACTGAGCCTTTTCATTAGTTCAACACTGACAGCTGAATGATTGAAAGCAGCCGTGTGTGTGTGTGAGGCTTATCCACCTCCACGCGTATTTTTGACACAAAGATCAACTGTACCAGTTATTCTGACTCTGGTCCCATCTTGTCAGCTGTATAGCGGTGTGGTCAGGTGCAGCAATGAAAGGGCAGGCTTAGCTGAAGCTGACTGAAGACAGAGCAGCATGCACTCCTCCAACACATGGAACTTACACTGACAATAACAGGGCTAACAGTGATTGTATATGCATGCCGGCCTTTAGCGGCTAAAAGGTGAGACCGGCGGCAACACATCGTGGTTTTCAAATGAATGTTAGGGACTCCACATCAAAATTGTCCCATGATCACAGTCTGTAACATACAGCTGAAACAAACCAATTAACCCAACGAGACATGCCATCTGGGTTCTCTTCATGATCCCCAACCCTGGAACAGAAGCATGGACATGCACAGTACTAAACAGAGCTATGAAAATACGGAATTCTCTTCTATCTGACTCAATGCAAGCAGTTACATCTGATGAAGAAAAGAAGAAACAACACCTAAAATCAAGAGGGAGCTATGCAGGGAGAGACAAACACACACTGCACATACTCTATTATACAGTCATTCATTTAACATTTTAACTGCCTAGAATATATTTTTCGCTAAGTGTCCGTCACCAGGAAGACATGTCGCCATGATGTCAAGCTTATGGTGAACCGTATAGACACTAAAACACATACATGGTTCAAATAATGTCTGCCGAGTCCGATGCACAGTGTCCATTAAACACCCATTTTCACATCACGTCGTTATGTTATCTTTACGTGAATCAACAGTCGTACTGCCGCTGTCCTTGCAAACTCTCGTGCCTAACGTAATTGTCTATCGGGAAGTATTCTGAATACTGTCAATATCTAACAGAAACATCAACACAGTGTCTGCTTACCTTGAACACGAACATCTCTCTTCTCAGAATGGCCAGGGTGTTGAAGCCCCCGTCACATATGTAAGGCTTGGCGTTGGGATGGCTGGGTTTATCCCCTGTTGGTATCCTGGGGGGTCGAGTCTGCCTGTCAGGCTTGCGGGGGTCAGAGGGAGGTTGTGATCGATGTGGGGGGGCTGTCGGTAAAGGCTTGGTCGGCTGGGTAACCTTATCGGGTGGACCTGAATTTAAAAAAATAAATTCAGAAATCCTTGGTTCCCAACCATGGTGTCAAGCCTCCAATTTGGGACACTAACGTGTCATGTGTAGAAAATGTTTTTGCTTTTGGTACAGAAGCTAATATATCTTTTTAGAATCAAATAATACATTTTAATGGCATTGAACAAAGTATTGATACCTCAATTTTTGGTAGCATAGCTTTTGACCAAAATAACTGCAATCACTCATCCAGTTCTCCCAAATTTGAACGGTGCTTCTCAACTGCTCTTTTCAACTCTCTTCCCAGGTTTTCAATCGGGTTTAGCTCTGAACTCACTGCTGGCCATGTCAGAAAGGTCCAGCGTTTTAACATCACAGAACCTACTAGATGTTAAACTGTGGGGAAGGTGTTATTTTCATTGAAAACTTTATTTTTTTCTCTGTAACCATAGAGGTGTGCTTTACCAAAAAACTCTTAATTTGGTCTTGTCGGTCCACAGGAGGCTGTCACAGAAGGATTGTGGCATGTTTAGGTGTGTTTTGGCAAACTGCAATCAGACTCTCCCTCACCTGTGGGTCTCCAATCACCCTTTCATTAGGTTGGCTACAGAGGTTGCCATTTGACTGATGCACTTAGTGTCTGAAGGTCTGCCTACATCTGTGTGGCAGTTGATAATGGTGCTTCCTCCACCATTCGTGTCATGTGCTCATGCTGACACAGGACATAAACCTATGTCGTTTTTTGCAGGAACACACAGTTTGCACTTTCATTATTTTTTTTTTATGTTGATACAAGACATCCATTCACGTAGCTAGTTGTTTACATGAACAATAGCCTAAGTAATATAAACTATTCATAAGATAATCACATTGTCGTACATTATATATAAGGTAGGCTAGGTAATGATAGTTTAACATCATTCATTTAAATTAACTACCAATGGGTCATTTGTTTGTCATTGTTTAGGTAGGATAATTTAATCTTTACTTAAGGTGACACAAAATAATTACCTAATAGAGAGGTATCAGTTATTATTGCTTTATTCCGGCTCCATAGTTACTCAGCGGACCACATCACTAGCATGATGTTGTGGATTAACGCTGTATTACGAGTTTGAATACTAGTGACAGAACAAAATCCTCCCTTCAAGAATGACAGGATTAACTAAAGGTATATAAAGACAATTTGTAAGACAACAACTCTGGATGCGTGGCCATGATGAAGGAAGAGATGAGTAAGGTCTTTTCAGTGGAAGTGGATACAGGCAAGTCATACGCAAGAAATACACAGAAGAAATAAACAACTTTGTAGATGCAAGTAGACACTTCCAGATAATATATATATATATATATATATATATATATATATATATTTATATTTGAATGGTGTTAAACTATCATTATCGAGCCTACCTTCTTAATAACGGTTAATGCACTGTAATCATATGTAGAAAGAGTCTTTCAACATAAATTCTGCAGATTTATGCAGAAGTGTCTGCTTCAGTGACTACTGTCCGGATGATTTAAAACATTTTAATGCAATAGTCGATAGACACTGGACAGAGACACAAATAAGCCAGTGAGCTCAGAGAGTTGGATCGCAGGGATTCACCAAAATGCTAGCTCTAATCCACTCAAACCTCCTGTTAAAGAGAGATGCTATAATTGCCTTGGCAAATTAAAGGGTGATATAGAATGGTAATAAAGGAAAGGGAAATGCAGCGTGACACGCTAGCATCATTAGTACATCAATAACAGCCCAGTGTACACCCAGGTAGTTACTGCGTTTACAGTGTCATGAGGGGATGGGGCCCTTGGTCTTAGTCTATTCGTTATTTAGTGCACTACTTTGCACTCATAGAGCTCTAGTCAAAACAAATGTACGACATAGCAGATGAAGTGTCAGTTAAGACACAGGTCGGCCATCTAAACACATACATCTATTGCTTTGTGACATTAGTTGACTGGGTTTCGTTTACTTTATTTGTTCAGTATGGTTACTGAATGTTACAGGGCTTGGGATCTGCGTCGATCTGTTTATTTGGTTGATTTAAATAAACACCTACGATTCCTCTATCTTGGATGTATTTCCATAGCTCTGGGTTATTAGACGGTCATAAATCATTACTGGACAGGATCTGTACAGAAGTATAACACTGAGCTGAAAGCTTTAGGAAAAAGCAGCCTGTGCTGTGTCCACAACAAGCCGGAGTTCATGGTTTCATCTGGGAAATGGAAAGAGAGAGATTGTTCCGTTTTTGGATGTTAACAAGGCTGCCACATTTCCTGGAGGGGTTGAACAGTTCAGATGAGAAATCCCCTGACAATTATTTTTCTCTTCTTGTCAAGAAAAGTATGTGGTAGATCTAGTTCCAGGCTTTTCTTTAACGCCTGTCCAGGTTAGGAAAAAGAAAGAGGGCGACTGAATTGAAAAATGACTGAATGAATGAACAAAGTGAAAGAGTGAATGATTGAATTAAAAGAAAAGGAACAAACAAACTGACCAAAAAGTTCACACAAGAAAAGCCTATAATTTTCGGTAACTACAGTGTTAGTCACTAGCCCCACTAGTTATCATCATGATCATCATCATCCCACTCAGTCCAGTAAACTGATCAGCTGCTTCCAGCAGGACCACAGGGATTTCATTCATTGACTGAATGAAATCTCTTGAAATAGACCCTGGATTAGTGGGGGCAAAGCCCTTTGAATTATGTAATGATAGAGAGAACTATGGTGAGAGAAAGAGAGAGAGAGAGATAAAACACACACTAGACACAGAAATAGAATCTGGGTCATTCTTGAATTGCGGTATTAACTGCAGTCTCTTGACTTTGGCATCAAAAAAAGTTGTGACAAATAATGACAAAAAAGGGATGAATAATATAGAAAATGACGAAAGCAGTTTGAAGAAAATGGTAGGCTGATCACACCCTTCGACTTTAACATGCATTTTATGATGGATTGCTCATTTGGTGTTTTTAAATCCTAAGTGTCACTTGATGTTGGTCAATTTTAGTTAAAGGAAATACCATTATGAGTAAAATTATAAATCATTATATACTGTACAGTCATTTCTCACTGGTTTAAAAATCATTGCTTTTATTTGTCCTTCTGGTGACACAATATAAAAATGGTATCAAATATAATATTTTAAGCAACTAAGCAATTATTAGAATGTGACGATGTACCAACATATATTTATTTTATTTAGTTATTATTTATGTTAATGTTGATCATGCAGAATGTTGTTAGTTAGCTAGCTAGCAAGCTGTGGCGAGTTATAACTATGGGTTAAGTCAGCAAATGTAAAGGGTAAATAAAAGTTAGAACGACTGCCTTGTTGGAAGTCAAAACAAAAGATACAGCAAGAGGTTGACGTGAATTGAAAAGTTTATTTACATATTATGTACATTGGCTTTTCATCCTGACACCTCAAGTTTTAAAATAATCACTTATTGTCTATCTACCTTTAACTAACATCTGCACCTCCCCGATAAAACCCGGCTTTTAAGAGACATTTTGGGATGAGAAAAGAGGAGGAAAAAGAAAACACTTAGAGGAGAAAGGTTAGGACCCATGTTGATTTATAACAGTCCTACCCAGGACCGGCTCCAGGATGAAATGACTGAGGGGGCATTTTTCTCAATGGGGGGCATATCTAATTCATATACCGTTTGCAGTGTTTAAGGGGAAACACTGCAAAGGGTGTGATCAGCCTACCCCCCATCCTAGCCTGGTTCTACCTAATTTCTTTGAAGTCATAAAGCAGAAGGAAAGGCGTGGGTGAGGAAGAAACAGAAAAGAAGGGAGATGTTTAATGGCGTGCCGAAGTCATTTCCCACCTGCCCCCCCCCCTTGATGACATTAGCAGATGACAGGAAACCTAACCTACCATAGATCTTCTGGATGCCCTGGAGGTCGTCGTGGGGCAGCTTGAAGTTCTCTGTGTCCATGTACTGGTAGAAGGGGGCCATTATGGCTGTGGGGTCATTTGAGTGCTCGAGTCCCAGGGCGTGACCCAGCTCATGGACCGCCACAAGGAAAAGGTCATTACCTGGAGATAGAGGCAGACAGACAGAGATTGTTCATTGTTTAACTGGTTGTATATGACTTTTTGAATAATCTTCTTTAAACAGCAATTGTATTATAATAACTTCCCACTTTCTTTGGCAATGTTCCTACCTATTTCCTATGCCAATAGACCTTTTGAATTTAACCCGAGTTCAGAGACAGAAAGAGAAAAACAGACAGAGGTGGGGAGGGAGAGATGAGATGTGGGTAACATACATTGTCAGATCAGATCAGAGCTCTCAGTCCAACATTTGCCTTTCATAGACAATATGAGAGGTGAATATGGTCAGAGCAGGATCAGAAAAAAATCTGTGTGCATGTGTGTGTGGGGATTATAATCCTTATTCCTTAGTCCTACACCCAACCATAACCCCTTCCCCTTACCTCATTAACCTAGCATTTATGCCAAACCACAACCCAAAACGCCTACAAGCAACCCAAATTCAAACGTTCTGGGGACCGATTTATCAGGTTTTACTGTCAGGTTTTACTATGTTTGTGGGGATATTGGGCAACTCATTGACACAAATGATTGCACAAATGTACATAGGGTGGAGGGCGCCTAAATAACTGGCACTGAGGAGAATGGAGAAAAAAAAATCACTCACACTCTTCTATCTCTCTTCTCTCTATTTTCTCTTTGTATCTCTCTCTCTTTGTCTGTCTCTCTTTGTCTCTAACGCTTTATTCTTGTATCTCCATCTGTCACTTTGTTTCTTTCTCTCGATCTTTCACACCCACTTTCTGAATTACCCGTCAGGGATAAATGAGCATCATTTATTCATTCTTTTCTAGCTTAATTGGAGAACTTATCTACAGCCAAATGTGTCACATCAATAACAGATGTGGTCGCCCAGTCCACCCCAGAACAGTTGTACTTTCTCAAGTATGCAGTACCAAAAACATGAAAGTTTCAATGTTTTATTAGTCACATACATATTACAGCAGCATCTTACTGGGGTTGTAGAAAACGTCTCAGGTTAACGAGGTCATTTTTGGGCAGCGGTTACATGCTTTTGTGATAAGCACTAATTGGCTAATGTTACCGTCGGGCCATTTAAAAGTTTACCTCCTCTCGTCTTTTGGTCCTGGACTGGGATGCGTAATCTCCGCTGTCCGCCAACATACGATTCTCATTGAGAAAGCATTGCAAATCACAAGTCCATGTTTCAGCGCAGCCGTGGCTTTAGCTGTGTGTGAACTTTGTGTGCGAGTGTGTCAGTGTGCAGTAGGGCTGTAAGGTGCAGATCAGAGTGCAGGAAAGATAAGCAGTTTAAGAGCTTGTTGGCCTGGGGGCAGAATAACATTTTTGCAGTTTTTCGGTCTCGGGAAAAATGCTCCAATATGCCTGTGATTGTGGGAAGTGCAGTTTCTGTGCCAGACAGTAAGGCAGCCTCAAATCGAGGAGCATGCTCTCTCTTCTATCTCCTGCACTCCTTGATCAGCTCCTTTGTTCGTTTATGTAAGCCGATATGGAGTTTGTTTACCTGGCAACCCTCTGCCAGGACTGTAACCTCTTCGGGGTCGGCTATGTCGTTACCATTGAAAACCAAATCTACCATCAGTCACTGGTGAACAGGAAATGCAGGAGTGAGCATATCGCACACCCTTAGAGGGCTCATGTGTTCAGGGTCAATGAACAGGAGGTGGCTCCTTTCTTTGTTTTTGACTTAAATATCAGTGACCATATAGGTACCTATGATTTTTATGAACAAGTAAAACAGATGCATGTAAAAAAAATTATAATTGGGTTGTACTTTGCCGTAACAGGCAGCGACGGAAATTATTGCAGTAGCATTGCTTTATGCAAATTAGTGTTACTGTGTGGTTCACCTGACATCTAAATGAAATGATAGTTTGAAAATGGGTACCATAGATTTATGGAAGAATATAATGAGTGTTGGTGAATGATACAGAGAATGATAGAGAGTCAGAGGAGCCAGAAGAGAGAGTCCAATGATTTAAGAATCACTTGTGGCACCTTGGAAATTGGAGCAGATTTCTATGCAAATGAGATGTGCGAGAGGTCTTCTCCAATCCATCTCCCTGGCGGAGACGAGATCCTTGCAGACAGTTCATTTCAACTGCCTCACTTTCCTTTGCCAGTCTCTCATGCAATCCCTCCATCCATCTCTTTATCAATAGCAGACAAAATACCAGAAGTGTCAGAAAGACAGAGGCCGAAAGAGACAGGGGAAAGACTGAAAATACGCTAAGAGTGCAACGGAGACAAACTGACAGAGAGAGAAAGAACAGCGAGAAGAAAAGGAAGAAAAGGAGAGAAGAAAAAAAACTATAATGTCGCTGGTGGTCTCTCTCGGCGATCCCGCGTGGACCAATCAAGGACAGGGTTGTTGGGTTATAGCCGTGTGGTGTGTATGTGTGGGTGTGTGTGGGTGTGTGTGTGTGTGTGTGTGTGCGGCATCATTCCAACTGGGACAGCCCTCAGAGAGGCAAGAAAACAAACAGCCATTTCCACTCTGATTAATAAGGCGCTGAAAGACAAATCCTACAGTATAATGACATGAGCAAACAGGAGGTGACGTGGTACACAGGAAGGTAGGGAGGCGAATGGGGACCTGTTGATATAGAAAGGACTGTTGTGGTGTACTGCCTAGTGTGGTACAGAATCAGACAGTACCTTGACTCTCACTGTAACGGCCGGCCGTGGCCTGTGGCGTGCCGGCCGTTGCATTTCTATGTTCTGTGTAGTTATGGTCTAGTTTGCATGTTTCTATGTTCAGCTTAGTTTCGTCTTTGTAATCGCATTCACCTGTGTCTCGTTAACCCCTTGTTAAGGCCCTATTTAAGTTTCTCCTGCCCTAGTGTTTCTTGTCTGTCATTGTTTGCTGTGACACCTGTTTCATGTACCTTGTTTCGTTATTGGCTTGGATTAAAGAACCTGTGTTCAGTCACCTCTGCACCTGTGTCCTGCTCCCTCCTACAGTGTGACACTCATCTTCACCCCTGACCCTTTTAGTCTCTGTGACATTAGTGTCGACAGTCATAATGTCATCCTTTAATATACTTCAGACGCTGAGTTTATGACCTGTCAAACTGATTAGCAAGAAAGAGTGGTCTGGCACAATAAAATGCTTTGTTGACTTACCTATTGTTTTCAGAAGACACCAAGGATGACAGATGGTTACAGATCAAATCCCTGAGCTGGCATTGTGAGAAATTTGTTGTCTATCCTTCAGCAGGACAGTAAAGCCCCTTCTCTTCAAGTTTGGCGTTAAGGTCCATAGTCCCAGATTGTAGGCTAACTAGTAAAATTTTCAGCAAACTGTATTAAACCAGTCAACCATTAAGTTAAACCATAATGCTTTTTGCCACCTAACAGGCAAAATTCTAATTAGCAAGCCTTAGGCACACGGAAGCTACACTGATTTTAACAGAAAAAGTAAATATGATTGGCTTTATATGTCTCTGTTATGGTAGTTGGAGCCTATTGTATCTTCAGTTTTAATAATTCCCTTTTCAACCAAAGAATCACAATGAATCTTGGTAATAGCCTTTCTATGACATTTAAAATGACTGTATGCTGTGATTAATCAAACATCTATCACCCTCAAACTCAACTCTGGATTCTGAAGCTTACATTTTTTCATTGCCACCCTCCGATCACAGACTATTTAGACCTGGGACACCCGGGATGTGCAATTAATGATGAGGTAGAACAGAAATTCAGCAGGCTCTAGACCTCATACAGTATGAGTTTAGCACCCCTGATCTCTCATAAACACTTTTTTCTCCAGCCTAATGCTGTGTTCACAACAACTGGAAACAAAGAACATGGAAATCCCCGATGCCCATGTCCAGTGCTTTCAATACAACTAGGGCTAATTTGCTCCGACAAGGCAATTTTTGGTGGGCTGTACGACCTGACGATCAGTCATACAGCCAGGGTTTCGCTATGTTATTTTCAGCATTCCCAGATGTCTTGAAAGCACCCCTGGCCTACTTGCCCCACTTTAGTGTGCGTGGTCAAGCTGCTCACTCAACCAGCCCATGATTGAGTTTCCATTGTATCGGTGGTAGTGAAATTTAAAAACATTTATGTGCATATTGGAAGAACTGTTCTGGTGCGTTGGATGAAACAGAGGTGTACTTCACGCCGCACCGCATTGAAAGAGCTGCAGTCTGCTGAACGATCATCAATAGTCTGATGAGGTCCACTTAGTGTTTTCAGACGGTACACTTTCCTAATCTTCCAAAGAGAATGTGATAGCATTTTTAGCTTGCTGCCACAGTAGAGCAGTGTTTCAGGTAGGGTTTTGACAATTTGATGCCTTTATAAATATGAAAACACCCATACAAACTTCACATTTACTTTATTTTCTTGTTGTAGCATACTGGCTACAATCAAAATATAGGCATCTGTAACATTACATTTTCACACAACCCAAAAAATCCCTTGCCCAATCACCAGCCCCGATGTTCCCTGTACTAATCTCTCCCTAAACTGCACAGACATACCGACTACCTGGATTGACTGACAGATAGACAGACCGCCAGGCTACCCATACAGCCAACCTGACCAACAGACATACAGACTACCTGGATTGATTGACAGACAGACAAACTGACAGGCTACCCATACAGCCAACCTGACCAACAGACGTACAGACTACCTGGATTGATTGACAGACAGACAAACTGACAGGCTACCCATACAGCCAACCTGACCAACAGACATACAGACTACCTGGATTGATTGACAGACAGACAGACTGACAGGCTACCCATACAGCCAACCTGACCAACAGACATACAGACTACCTGGATTGACTGACAAACAGACAGACTGACTGACAGGCTACCCATACAGCCAACCTGACCAACCGACATACAGACTACCTGGATTGACTGACAGACAGGCAGACAGACTGACAGGGTACCAACAGAGCCAGTGGCCTTGTGATGGCCTGCAGGAATTGAGTGCTCCTCTCCTCCCTGCGCCACTGAAGCCCGCTCCTTCTGGACCGACACTGGAGGTCACAGTGTTATTAATGAGGTAGGGAGGCAGCTGTCCCACTCACACAGAGGGAGGAGGTGGAGAGGGAGGTAGGAATGGAGGGAGGGGATGTTTGATTAGATGTGTCTCCTTCCTACCTGTCAGTCTCTCTCTACCTATTTCTTTCTCTCTGCCTTCAACCATCCCTCTTTACTCCCTCTCATTCCTTTGACCCACCCACCCTATCTCCCTATCACCCTATCTCCCTTCCCTCTCTCTCTCTCTCTCTCTCTCTCTCTCTCTCTCTCTCCTTCCCTTTGCCCCCCCCCTCCCTTTCTCTGTCCCTGAATGGGGCACAGCAGGCAAAGTCAACAGGAGCTGTGATTAGAAGGCTAGAGGTCTATTTTCTGTGCCCATGGCTTACTCCATAATGTGTTGGCTCTGTGGCTGCACGTAACACAGTGTAGGGCTTCTCCCGGAGACACACGTCAATGGGTCTGACTGTTCTGCCTGACCGCCTCTCAGTTCGTAGCCTTTCCACTAGATCTAGGGCTCTCTGACACACACACACACACACACATACACAAGTTCAATAGCGGCAATGGCTCTTTATGGCAGCCCTGGCCTATATTTGCAGGGTTGGATCTCCAACCTCCTATACACCAGTGAGAGGACAAAGGCAATTCACAACAAGAGGCGCCTTTACATGGGACCTGCCTGAGCTTCCGTTTACTGTACTTTTCGTACTTGGTGTCTTGACTGTGATGTTCCTCTCTCTCACCTCTCAACATCTCTCGCGCTCCCCTTTCCTGCTCCTAACTTCAGAATAGAAAAGCTTATCGGTGCTTTTAATCACGTCTTTCGTTGGCGCATTCTATGTATTTCTCATTATCTGCTCATTCCATTCACAGGTTTTGAGGAAGGGCATGCTGGAGAGTGAGAGAAGGGAAGTAGAAAGGGAGAAAGAGAGAAAGAGAGAAAGGCAGGTAGACTCAAAGAGTTAAAGAGAGAGAGAGAGGGGAAGGTGTTGGTATGATATTTAATGGCTGACACTACATATTTTTTCTGCACTCAAGAATAAAAACAGCAACAATTGAACTGCAACATCCACGAGCCACGTAATTACAAACGATGCAGTACAACCCTCCAATCTGCTACCAGTGCTCCCCAAGGAAAGACAGATAGCTCCTATCAGGCTTCCCACCCTGACTATCTAAAGGCCCATTGCGTAGATTACTTTATTATTATGGATGTTTTCTTATGCTTGAGTCTTAGTGCCGACAACAATGAGCACTTTGTTTTTCTCTGGAGGAGCTAAATGTTGATAATAAGTGTTCCCATTGTCTTCCTTTTACCCAGAATTCCCTGGGTAGCTAACATAGTGACAACACGGGACCCCGTCTGAGTCAAGGCCCCAATAGCGAACAGTGACCCTCTGAGAGCTACGCGTGTGTATGTGCTTTCCAGAATGTGTGTGTCTGTGTGTGTGTGTGTTTGTGTCGGTGTGATGTCGTTGGGGAGGCCAAAGAGTACTTGCGATACAGATGTAGGTTTGTGGTTGTAATTCTTGTCAGGCGTATATTTAGGCCTCTTGTCTGTGTGCTCCAGACTGCAGGCCTGCTTAAGACAAGAGCAATGCAGCTGGCTACGTACTGCTCAGTCTCAGCCGTCTTGGTTGTGCGGAGGAGAGAGTTTCTTTTGTGTCTACAAGCATCACGATTTCAAAATGACTGAATCCCCCAATTGATGCAATGCTATTTGTGGATTTAAATAGAGTACTCAAATGTGCGCGTGCTTTTGGAGTGTGCGTGCGAACCTCAATGACTAACAAGTTGTAGCACTAAATGACTGGAAATAAGTGGGAGGAGAGAACATTCAGAGATGGCGATGATAGATGCTGGCGGAAGGAGGAAGTCGGTGGAATTGAGAGGGAAAAAGTGATTCCTCCTATTTTGACAGTGGTGTCGCCTCAGTCAACATGTCACGGATACAGCACCGTAGAGTCAAACCAAAAAACGGAAGACAGTAAAAGATAGCGAGGCAGAAGGAAACCCAGAGACAGAGCGAGAAACGTGAGGTACGAGACGGAGAGAGTGCTAAGATTCCAGTAGCATGGTAGCTCTGCTTCCGCACGTCTGTCTGTGCCTGGCCTGGTTCCTGGCCGCGAAGCAACATGGCTGCACTTTGCTCTCTGTGCCTGCCCTATACAGTGGGAACAGAAAGCCTGGGCACCAAGGATGCAGCCAAATTGCTGAACAACCCCCATCTCTCTCCTGCTCCTGAACTTCCACTCTCACTCTATTTCTCACCACTGTCTCACATTCCTTTGTCCATCTCCCTGCCTTTCTCTGCCCCCCCCAATTGTTCTCTCCATCTCCCTGACTAACAGTATCTTTTTTTTTTCTTCCTCACCACCCTTCTGCCTCTGCATCCCTCCATCTCTCTGACTTAATCGCTCTCTCTACGCAACTTCATCTTTTTCTGTGAGCCTCTCTGCGTACCTGTGCTCTTGGCCTCGGGAACAATGTGTCTGTGTTCTTCACCTATGTTTTGTAGAACAGAGTCGATAGAGTAGAAAGGACAGGGAGGAGGAGTGTGTTTTGTGGACAACCCAGGCAACGCTGTGTATGGCCTTCCTTTAATGGACATTAGGAAGGTTATGAGACTGTTTGACTTCAGGCTCCCTAAAGTGTTGCAGCAGAGAGGTTTGTGCAAGTGAGTGTCTGTGTGTGTGTGTGTGTGTGTGTGTGTGTGAGAGAGAAAAAGAGAGGGAGAGAGAGGGCGGAAGAGGACGATGCCACCCACATGGAAGCTAGTGATAGTACCAGTGGGCGAGCAACTATTTCTAGAGGCGGCCTGGTGGGGAAGAGAAAGGTGCTAGCTTATTCTTTCTTCTTCCTCTCTCCTTCCTTTCTTTCTTTCTTGCTTTCTGACTCTCTCTCTCTTTCTTCTTATGCAACCACAGACATGGTTTCTAACACCATGCCACACACTGTTTCTTTTTTCTTCGGCAAGATGGAAAGCAATTACAAAATTCACACACATACACACACACACACACACACACACACACACACACACACAAACACACACACACACACAGAAAATGCATGTGCTGAGCCTGACCACTATCACTGAACAACCCATTTCCCAGATACAGCGTACTAGTCATTTCCCAGATAGAGCGAACTAATAATTTCCCAGATAGAGTATTTTACTGCATAGATTAATAGCTATAAAAACATTCAGAAAAGTAATTGGGGAAAAAAATCTCACCAAAGTCGTTTCCACCCACTCAGTGTATTACAGTAGCAGGGCCTGTTCAGTGCCTCTGTGGGTTCAGGGCTTCACAGTACCATTCCCTGCTCATGGCCTCCAGCACAGTGTACCACTAACCGAGCCATCAATATCAATACCTCTTCTCCAAATGGGACCATGCTGGGTGTTTGCAGGAGGGAACTATTAACACAAACCTACGCACAAACCCACACATGCACATGCACTGCACACAGACACGCACATAATACCCACCCCCCGCGCACACACACACACACACACACACACGCGCGCGCACACACACACACACTGGCCGCTGTAAACAGATAAAGATCAGTCCCACATCCCTGGCAGCCAAGCAGCAGCGGAGAATGAATGTCTGTTTTTTGCTCCTGCAGTTTGAAGGCTGCTCCGTCTTATCGGAGCGCCACATCCCAGGGTCCGCTGCACGCTGAGAAACCGGGCCTAAAAATAGACCCACAAGGACAACATATGCTCCTTCAAAAAAATATGTCTTTGCCACGTAGGGCTGCACGATTTGGACAAAATACTGAATCACATTTCTTTTGCCAAATATTGCAATTAGAATCATGATTTGTTATTACAATTATGATTTATTATTAGGATTTATTATTACAAATATGATTTATTATTATGACTTATTATTACGATTGATTTACTACTCCAATCATGATTTCTTATCATGTTTATAATTTATTATTACAATGATTTACAATTTTTCGAAACAGGGTGTGAACAGCGTAGATAATCTCATTTCAAAATAGAGACCATAGAAATCACAGACTACATAACACGCTATTAAACGTAATAAAAAAACCTAAACTAAAAAAGTTAAGTGCTTTTCAAACATTTAACACTTATTACTGATTTGAAGGTACAGCCGGTTTCAGAACATTGAAGTATATACTCATTTAATGCAATGGCTTTTGCTGCATTTGCCATGTTTGTACTGTTGCCATAGCTAGTTAGGTAAACCTTCTCAACCATTTAGTTAGTCCAAGTATTAAAGTTATCTACAAAAATACTTACAGCACCTGCAGGAAAAAAACGTTTTGTCACATTTGCGTGTCACATTCATATAGCAAAAGTTGGCGTTTTGGATTTTGCACATGTCAATATTGCAAAATTTGATTATAATTTGATTAATCATGCAGCCCTACTGCCACGTCACATCCAAAACAACGAAGCAGGATTGTTGATGACGCTGTCCTTGTCGTCTTCAGTGAACGACGACAACTGTTTTTTAGCTAGTGTCGTTTAATTGAGGAATCAGTTCACTGAGAGGGAAAACCGATCGGAAATAGATTTTTAGAAATTCAACTAATCAATAAGAATTAATTAAGCTCCCTGCTATGTTGCGCTGTTACACTCACACAAACCAGTCAACTCACAAACCAGTCAACCCTACCAACACCCCCTTTGTTTTCTCATTCTCTACCATGCAATTACAGATAGGATCTGCTTCCCAACCCTCAGTACTAGGTTTAATCATTAGTTGGTTGAATGTTAAACTGACCCATGATCAGTGTCTTGGGCAACTTCACCCTACTCCTGTCAATAAATACCATTCCCAATCCAGCAGAAGATTGCAAATTCATGAATTCTTTACATTTTTGCTCCAAGGTCATTGTTTTGCTAACCTCCACAGTCATTTGAGGTCCGAAGTCAGAAAATATCACACTGGAACTTTCATTTCCTGCTAGGCACGACGTCTAGTGTGGGTGCTTTGTTACATCATTTTCACTGAGTTTGTCTAGTCGATGCTATCGCCACAATACTGGTTGTCAAGCATTCCACTCCTTATAAGGTATAATATCTGTATGAAAAATAACAGTTTGCCATTTTATCTGGTTTAAATGTAATCGTATTGATCTGGTGCCAGTCTTTTTTGCAGACTCCTGGGCATCAAACATTAGGAGTACGTATGACCAAATGAATGCAAGGTGATGTGGCACGTTGCAAAAATAATCGTATGACGTACCATAATGCCATCTTTATACAGTACCTGAAAGTCAAGAAGTCTTCACACTTCCTGAAATACCGCACACTGACATTACAAGTGTAGTGTGGAATTCGTGACAAAACTCTCAGCCCTTAAAACCATGTGTTTGCAAAGCCTGATGAGAACAAAAGCTTTGAAGTTCAAGTTTTATTACGAAAACACATGGTTTTCATTATTAAAACATTTTATCAAACCAAACTCAATAAAAATCAATCCCTGACCTTATTCCCATCTCCATCGGTCCATCCCTCGCTCTCTCAATTTCTCTCTAATTCTCCATGCTGCAGAAGGTGTGTGTAGAAGAAGCAGCAACCATGGAACCTCCAGAGCTCCAGGGTTAGAGGATGAATCTCTTTGTTCTAGCCCCAGGCCTCCCACCCTCACTCTGGCTACAGCAGCTGAACATCACCCCCTCTCTGGCTCTCCGGCTCTCCCCTCTCTTCCACCGCCGACTGTGCTAGCGTGACGCTGGCAGCTATCACGACGCTGGCAGCTATCACTGTTCTCTCTCCGGTCTGCCTGTCTATCTGTCTGTCCTCCTGCACCTCAGGGAGTTGACACAGGAGATAGATATTGGTTTCAGAGAGAGAACGGGAGAAAGTCAGTCACAGCGTTGGAGACAGGCAAAGAGAGAGAGATAGTGTGAGAAGGAGACGGAGGAATGATAGACAGCTAGTTTGAGAGTGACAGGAAGAAGAAAATATAATGATGGCCTTTATAGGTATGGAAGAGTTCAATGGAGCTCAATGAAAACAATGAAAATGCCATGGAAACACGTGGGGGAAGATACCTTCAGGGAAAACTGTAAATCTCTTTAAGCCAGCACATTAGGTTCCTTGGAAGTTGTGGGAATTTATGTTTCTGTTTCACAGCAACCGTGGGAACAGAGTCATACATTTCCACACCGGTTAAACAGAACGTTTTATTTGAAACATGAACATTTACCCTCTTCGGGGGAAGTGTTATTTTAAGGATACAGGGGAGTTGTAGTCCAACTTTGACTACCACCATCAATTACTGTGAAATAGCTATGCTATCACCTCATACAATCAGGAGTTAGCACCACTTCTAAACCCTAAAAAAGACACCTTCTAAATATTATGCAGTGAAAAAAAGCCAAAAATATCAACATCAGTCTTGAGTAACCACACTGTGGGCCTATTACAATAAGTACATCATAACGGATTTGACAAATGTACACTTTGTGAGATCCAATTTTTGACTGTGTGCCAATGCAGTGGCCCTTCTATCCCCAACAGTCTGCATTCCATTGACCTCTTTACCACATCTATTGAATGTGACCTATTCATCGCTGTGCTCGATGCATCACTGTCACAGTCACATAGTGTTTTATTCATTAACAACACGACCTAGTTCCAACATCACATGCTTCCTCAATGCTGGGTTGTGATCTCCCTTCTAAGTAGTTACATTGTGGTCAAGACTGTGATCTAGAAGCTGTGTATTTGTACTGAGGTAATATTCACAGTTGAGGTAATCTGTTATGTGTACAGTACACTGTTTATGATTGATGACTGAGTTCAGTATTCCGTTTTTTTTTCTAACACTCACTCTCTCTATAAAGACTTACCCAACGAAGTAAACAGGAACATTTGGCCAGGTGGAATTGAATGTCTATATGCACAACTATATAGAATAGTAGACTAAACATGGATGTCTATGTATGAGGCTAAACTAAACATGGATGTCTATGTATGAGGCTAAACTAAACATGGATGTCTATCTATGAGGGTAAATTAAACATGGATGTCTATCTATGAGGGTAAATTAAACATGGATGTCTATCTATGAGGGTAAATTAAACATGGATGTCTATCTATGAGGTTAAACATAGATGTCTAAAGGACAGTAGACTTAACATGACTGCATGTGTACTGGAGGATAACATGGATGTCTGTAAAGGAGTATTCTAAAAATGGATGCCTAAATACCCTAAACAGGGATGTCTGGCCATATAGTAGACTTAACAGGGATGTCTGGCCATAATAGTACACTAAACAGGGATGTCTGGTTGTACAGCAGACTAAACAAGGATGTCTGGTTGTACAGCAGACTAAACAGGCATGTCTGGTCATATAGTAGACTAAACAGGGTTGTCTGTCCATATGGTAGACTTAACAGGGATGTCTGGTTGTATAGCAGACTAAACAGGGATGTCTGGTTGTACAATAGACTAAACAGGGATGTCTGGTTGTACAGCAGACTAAACAGGGATGTCTGTCCATATGGCAGACTAAACAGGGATGCTTGGTTGCATAGAAGACCGTATGTGGATGTCTGTACATGGTCAGGTGTTCGGCAGACACCACAGGTGATAAAATAACCAGGGAGAAGGGAGAAGGAAGTGAAGAAGGACTAATCTCTTCACCAGCATCAATGGGAAAAAAAAACAAAACTACAACAGCAAGGGATGTGCCTGGCAACAGCAGGCCTGGCAACAGCAGCGTGCAAACGCGTGCGAGGCTGAATAAACTGTCAGCACGTGTAAGAGAAATAGGAGAGGGAGAAAGAGAGAGATAGGAAGAAAGACAGGGGCAGAGAGAGAGGGTGGGTGGAGAGAGGTGACAGGCAGAACTTTTACGTCATCAACAGCTGTTCCCACCAAACACACAGAGGAAAAACTGAGGGATTTAATAGAGATAGATGGTGAAATTAGCACTCTGCCAGGGACCTTATGATACCATATCATCACAATACTGAGCCATGGGCCGAAAAAACATACATAGATTCACAACATTCTACATATTGCGACTTTCACAATTGTAATATGTATTGCATTGTTGTATTATTATGATTCTATTTGCATAGTGATTATCATGATAATGATAATGATGAGAATCTATATGTATGGTGATTATAATGATAGTGATAATGACGATAATCTTTTTGTGTGGTGAGTATTATGATGATTATAATGATGACAATCTATATGTATGGGTACTATTATGATAATGATGCTAATCTATTCTCATGGGGATTTTTATGATAAAGTTGACAATTTAAATGTATGGTGAGTTTTATGATTATAATGACAATTACCATGTATACTGTGATTTTATTTTAATGTTCGAAACAAGACAGAGCCATGAGAAAAATAATTTTGATTTGTCATGAAAGATATTGGCTTGCTATTTACAAATTGTTAAATATGTAACAGTATGGATCCCTAGGTGAAATTGAGAGAGCTAAAGAGGAGGAGAGGGCTGGACAACATGTCAAGAAGAGCGCAAGAGAGATTAAAAGATGGAGTGGAGGGAGGTAAAAAGAGAGGGATGTGTATGGGCAGGATAAGAGTCGTAAGATGAATTGGATGTGTAAGGGCAGGGTACGAGTCTTAAGATGAATCGGATGTGTAAGGGCAGGATAAGAGTCTTAAGATGATTTGGATGTGTAAGGACAGGATATGAGTCTTAAGATGAGGGAGTACTACAACGGTTGCAAGATAAATAAAGACCTGGAAGCCTCCTGCTGACGCTACAATAATGTTATTCAGCACTCTGAGTGGAGACCCAGCACTCTTAGTGGGTACCAACTACTCTAAGTGGGATCCCAACACACAGCATTCTGAATTCAAAACACCCAGTTTATAGTTAGATATTTACATCAACTAATAACCCATAATTTCTCACCTGAACAAAATCAAATAATAAGTATTTGGTTCTTCAAATTGCTCCATAAAATAATATTTTTCTCCCTTTCAGCAGCCCTATAAATATTTATCTTTTCACAAATCTTTTCAAAACAATGTTTTTCTAAGTCACATAATTTCATAATAAATACAGTTTTATACATTTGTTATGCAGTAATAGGGTTTATTTTACAAAGGACAAACTAGCTCATGACTCAGGGGTTAACCACTGACTATGAATTGAAGATGATGTAATTTATTACACTGTTTATGTAAATCTGCAATGTTCCTATAGTTAATTAACTAATTAGTGCTACAGAGAAAGCTTCATATCAGGAAGTGTGAACGCTCTATGTAACAATGTTCAACACATTAGATACTCCAATTCATTCACATCAACATGCCCATGCTTGCATGCACACATGCACACACACACACACGTGCACACACACACACACACACACACACACACACACACACACACACATACACACACACACACACAAAAACACACAGGGGACATTGTAGTGATAAAGTAACCCAGACTATGTTAATCAATACATGAATATTCAGTGAGTTGCTTGGGAATGTATAATTTAATTGAATGCTTAATAGGATGTTTTCATTGATGTGTGGGCAGCGTTGGATAGAACCAGGAGCATCAATATTACATTAAGAGAAAGACAGCTTCTGTGACAGCTGCTTTTCCATCTCATTAGCAGTGTGTGAATGTGTATACGTGTCTGTGTCTGTGTGTGTGTCTGTGTGTGTGTGTGTGTGTGTGTGCGCGTGTGTGCGTATGTGTGTGTGCGTGCAAACGTGTATCCACTTGAACTCACTTCAGATGTGTCCTCACTCAGCCTACATCTGTACTCCGTCTCTTTCTCCAGAATCCTGTCTTCTACTGGCATTGCTGCCTAAACCCTTGGCTATCCACTTCACTTCCTGCTTCAGACTCCCCCTCTTCCTGCCTCGACGTCTCTACAGATCTCATCCTTCTCTGCTTTCATCCTCCCCTATCCAGCTGCTTTTCTTCCTTTCGAGTCTCCCACTCTGTCTCAGCCCTCGCATCTTCTCTTTGTTTACACTCGGACACTCCTACTCCCTCTCATGCCTCCCACACCTATATGCCATGTCCTTCTGGACTTCTTTTTTTTACCGCATATTATTTCCATATATTTCCATATGTTTGTCTCTCATCCCCTCCCACTCGCCCCATCTCTCTCTCCATCCCCTCCCTCTCCATTTCTCTGTCTACCCTCTATTTCACCCTTTCTACCCTCCATCCCTCTCTCTCTCTCTCTACAATGAATCTTGTTGTTTTATCCAAGATGGGATGTACTCAGACATTACTGCCGTCTGCATGCGAGAGGTCAAAGGTCAGATTCTGAGCTTTGACGAATCACACTGACCGGCATGCTGCCAGACCCAGTGACTCCCGTTCGTTTCTTCCCCTCTCTGCTGGGGTTGGATGTGTACAAACAGAGACACAGCCCAGACCAGAGAATTAGAGCACATTTGAGTCCATAGAAAAAAACACTGATGATGTTTCAAAGATTCTAATTACTACTCAGAATCCCTAACACACATTATCCAACTGATGAAAACTACAATATTGTTAGGAAAATTTTAGTTTATCATTACCCATCTTACCGTCGTGGTTCGGGTTGCCCAGGGTCCAGGGTTCATCTGAGTCAAAGTGGGTGTCCCCTCCTATCCCAGGGCCAGGGAAATATGCGTGGGCGAGGAAGCCCCCCTCACCGTCAAAGGGTGAGCTGTCGCCGTGGAAGCCAGAGGCAAAGATGATGGTGATGTCCACGTCCTTCTTTGTCCGCTCCAGATCACTGTAGGGGACCGCTTCGAAGCGGAGTGGCGTCACATTCTGCCACACGTCAAACGCCCGCCGGATGGCGTCATGTGTCTCTTCTGCGCCTACCTTGGGCGTGACGTTCTTTATGCTGCGTCGGGGGAAAGAGTAGAGGGAAGGTGCGGTACTAAGGTCACACGGCCTGTCCCAGTAGAACACAGCACAGGCTGGCTATTTCAGACATACTGTACATTCTCAAGTAAAAACACGAAGCAACACATGATAACATGCATTCCATACTGGAACGTAGCATACGTAGCATAGCATACAGCAGAACAGCGCATACCATTCATCATTCAGCAATAAGCCGGTCCGCTGAAAATGGATGGCACTATGTCCTATGGGTCCTAGCCAGAAGTAGTGCACTATAAAGGGCATGCGGGAGGGTTCCATTTGGGAAGCAGAAAAAAAAACAGCTGAGTCTCTCTCTCTCTCTCTCTCTCTCTCTTTCTCTCTCTCTCCCTCTCTCTCTCTCTGCTTGGATTGCTTTAAGCAGGTGCTGAGAGAATAACTGGAGGATTTCCTGATTTCCAGTGGCTGAAATGTACTTTCTAATTAAGGATTATACACAGCTCACTGCGTCACAAGAGCATCAGTTTCTGCATCCCAAAAGGCACGCTGTCCCCTATTTAGTGCACTACTTTAGATTAGAGACCCATGGGTCTGGGGACAAAGTAATGCGCTACAAGGAAATAGATACATATAGGACAAAGCCTCTGTCTGGCTTGGCCAATTGCCAGACCCGTTTTACTTTATTCACACCTACTGGAAAATACAGGAAAAGAGTGGCACTTCGAATTTAATCATCTTCTTTTTAGTTCACATCGGACTGGAGCATCAGCTTTTATCTCTGGTTATTCTCTTCGACAGGAGTGGATTAGTAAAGTTCAGTAGACAAACAACAGAAAGATTTCTAGTAAAGTAAGCGAGTTCTCAGAGCTATTTTCTATCATTAAGGGATCGAAACTGTTGATGTCCACCGAGGATTCATCTCATTTGCTCTTCTGAGGAGATCTGCCTGCCTCCCGAAAAATATTTATCAAAATCAATATCTAATTTTCCCTCTTTTGATATCCACTCTTTCTCTCTCTCTTTGTCTTTTATTCTTTCTCATGGCTTTTGTTGTGATGATCATCGCCACATACATTGTTTTGTTGTCCCATTCTGTGAGTTAGTTATGGAGCTAGTCTCTTGACCCCTTCTTCTTCCATTCCTAGGGAGTTTACCTTGCTAGCGTGATATGAACTGAGAGTTGCGCTACCTGGCTGAGCAGCTCAGAGTTGATCTTTGACATGTCTCTCTCTATCTCTCCACTCCATAATGGGCATGGCTATCTGTTCTGGCAGCTGGGGGTGCCGTTCTCTATATGGTTCTATTTAGCCTACCAGCCTCCAATCTCCCTTGCCTCTCTCTCTCTCTCTCTCTCTGTCTCTCTCTCTCTCTGTCTCTCTCTCTCTCTCGACCTTTGCCCAGGAGTGGGCAAACTAAGGCCTGCAGGCCGAATTCGGACCGTGAGGCAATTCCACCCGGCCCGCAATAGGTAATAAAATAGTTTTGAGGGGAAGTTGAAAATAACACTCCAGCTCACTCTTATACATCTGAATTGAAATAATTTAGACAATATAATGGACCTACTGTATTATACTGTACTATCATACTGTACTGTATGTTTTAATAACTGCCCTCTTCTGGCCAGCAAATCATTTATGATTAACAAATTACAAAACAAATGTGTGGCCCTCCATTAATTTCAAAATCTTGATGTGGCCCCAGAGCCAAAAAGTTTACCCTAGTCTGCAGAAGGCTTTTGTATGAGTGTCATGAAAATGTCAAAATACAGCATGAAGCCTATAGCTACAGACGACAAGACCGAGTATATATTTTTATTGATGACACCCATTCACTCCTCCCTTTTTTGCTACATCTCTCTTTTTCTCGCTCTGTCTTTTCCTCTTTCGTTATCTTGTCTCACGGGTCAGAAACTGTTACTCGTACATATAATGAAAGATGTCCCTGTCCTGTAGGGACTCTGTCTTTTTTATTAACTACCAAAGGGATGTTTTCCACCAAAGTGCTTCTCTAATCTGACACTGGTTATATTAAACCTTCACTGTCTGCAGCTGTTGGTGTCACATGATGACTCTCTGGTCTCTCTGAGGCACAGTGTGATGCTGAGGTACTCTGAGGACACTAACTCATTATGTCGTTATAAGGGACACAACTTTGCAGCCAGGGGGTTTGGCTGTTGGCGTCGGGAAACCTGTCACACTGATTGATTTTTAGCATCTGAATTGCACGTGATCTTCAGTGACAAATATTCTGTGACGAGGATCCTATGCTCGCCTTCGGTTTGATCTTAATGGTAGACTTTGGGTTTTGATTGCAGTGGGGATTGTGAATCAGTGATCCATCAAGGGAGTATAAGTTGAACTATATCAATCTGTCTTAGTAATACACATCACAAACCAATAGAGGTTCATGCCATTGTCTCCACTCAGTTTCATAAAGCACTGAGAGAGTAAAAATCCCAACAGACAGGATGGCCTATGATAGGACAGGGTAGACAAGGAATGTTTTATAATAAGACAGGGTGGACAGAGGATGGATGTGGTTAGAAGAACAGCTGTATCCCCACGAAGCCAGAACAGCTACTGGAAACAACCCCATACACAACCTGCCATGTCCACACACACACACACACACACAGACAAACAAACACACACACACACACACACACACACACACACACACACACACACACACAAACACT
>JACXGI010011140.1:0-25807 GCA_016801175.1 Esox masquinongy | reverse complement strand
TTACAGCACTCAGTCTTTTTGGGTAGGAGTCTATTAGCATGGCACATCTTGACGAGGCAATATTTGCCCACTCTTCTTTGCAAAAGCGCTCCAAATCTGTCAGATTGCGAGGACATCTCCTGTGCACAGCCCTCTTCAGATCACCCCACAGATGTTCAATTGGATTCAGGTCTGGGCTCTGGCTGGGCCATTCCAAAACCTTAATCTTCTTCTGGTGAAGCCATGCTTTTGTGGATTTGGATGTGTGCTTTGGGTCATTGTCGTGCTGAAAGGTGAACTTCCTCTTCATCTTCAGCTTTCTAACGGACGCCTTAAGGTTTTGTGCCAAAATTGCCAGGTATTTGGAACTGTTCATAATTCCCTCCACCCTGACTAAGGCCCCGGTTCCAGCTGAAGAAAAACAGTCCCAACCCCCAGTAATGTCTCTGTTGTGCCATATTTTCTCCACTTGATGATGACTGTCTTCACTGTGTTCCATGGTACATCTAATGCTTTGAAAATTCTTTTGTACCCTTCTCCTGACTGATATCTTTCAACAATGAGATCCCTCTGACGCTTTGGAAGCTCTCTGCGGACCATGGCTTTTGCTCTGAGATGCAACTAAGAAAATGTCAGGAAAATCCTACTAGAACAGCTGAACTTTATTTGTGATTAATCAGAGTCACTTTAAATGATGGCATGTGTGTAATGACTTCTATTTAACATGAGTTTGAATGTAATTGGTTATTTCTGAACACAGCCACATCCCTAGTTATAAGAGGGTGTTGGTGTGCACACTTATGCAACCAGGTTATTGTAAGGTTTTTATTTTTATTTTTTCCCCCTCGATGACTTCAGTTTGTTTTTCAATTGAATTGTTCACATTATAGGTCACATTAAAAGTGGAAAAAGTTCTGACATGATTTATCTTTGTCTCATTCTTTTACATCACAAAAACCTGGCATTTTAACAGGGTTGTGTAGACTTTTTATATCCACTGTATGTGTTTGTGTCCCTCACCAGCAGCTCCACACGTTCGTACTGCAGACACTGAGGGAAGTTGGGGGAGACCTGCTCCACTGTGAAGCCTGTCCGGCCATCCTTCATCTCCTCCAGCTCAGACAGACAGTGGCGGAAATGGTCGTAGGCTTCGCACGACACGTCCATCAGTCTCACCGTGAAGTTCAGCCTGAGGAACACACACAAACATTGCAATTACACTCTAGAGTAAAACATTTGACATAAGTATAGTAAATATAGAATAAAACAGTTTGCGTTGGTGTAGTGAATATACTCACTGGCCACTTCATTAGCTACACCTGCTCCTTAACTCAAATAGCGAAATCATGAGGCTGCTAGTTGATATACAGAGCATGCAGACATGGTCAAAAGGCATAGTTGTTGTTAAAAGGGGTGGAAAACACCTTGTTAGGCGAGTCATCTCAACCAACACCTTGGTTGAGATGACAGAATGACCTGATGGAAAACAGGTGTAGCTAAAAGTGGACAGTAGATGCTGACCTCTTCTCTATGGACAGATACGCAGTACAGGGGTGATGGAGCTGGTTGCAGATTCTGTACAGAGTTCGGAACAGTGCGTCCGTCAAATCATCATCGTAGCATACTGGAATAAATCAGGGATTACCAAAAATGTATTACCATAGACTGACTACTTTAATTTATAGGGCTCATTGTAATAGTACAAACCTGCAAAGAAAAACATAATGCAATGATGTGCAAATCATTTAAACCCTATATTCAATTGAAAATAGTACCAAGACAACTTATTGAATGTTGAAACAGAGATATTTTATTGTTTCTTGGAAAATATATGCTTACTTTGAATTTGATGCCAGCAACACGTTGCAGAAAAGCTGGGACGTGGGCACCAAAAGACTGGAAAAGTTGTGTATTGCTAAAAAACGAAACCTGGTGGAATATCACACAACTAATTTCATCAACTGGCAACAGGTCAGTAACATGATTGTGTACATGATTGTGTACAAACGAGCCGACAAAATTTGACGTTATACCCAGGGTTGCCAGATTCACTGACAATATAGGCCCAATAAATACAGGTCTCCATATAAAATCCACGCACTGTTATTAAAAATAGCACAATTTTCGGGAAACTGTCCAATCTGGCAACGCTGGCTACACTCCCACGGTCACAAATTGGTCGATCATACAAATGCATTATGGATTCATAAAAAATATAGTTTATCACTTCAATATCAACTAAATAGTATGTAACAAATGAATCATACGTTTATTTTGCTTGATATAATTTTTTTCAACCATAAGATAGACTCTGTGATTGGCTGGCATGGGTGCTGTGCACCCACCCCACCCATTAAAGCTCCGCCTCTGCCAGAGAGAATGAGAGAGAACTTCTTTCAGAAGTAAAGATGGGGAGGGGTTCACCACTCTGTGAAAGACTGTGCAGGCAAATGCCACAATTCAAGAATAACGTATCGCAATGTGAAATTGCAAAGTGTTTCAGGATCTCATCATCTATGGTACATAATATCATTAAAAGATTCAGAGAATCTGGAGTAATCTCTGAACACAAGGGACAAGGCCCGAAAACCAATATTGGATGGCCGTGGTCTTTTGGGCTCTCAGGCGGCACTGCATTAAAAACAGACATGATTCTGTAGTGGAAATCACTGCATGGGCTCAGAAACACTTCCGAAAACCACTGTCTGTGAACACAGTATGTCGCTACATCCACAAATTTAAGTTAAAACTCTACCATGCAAAGAAGAAACCAGATATAAACAAGATCCAGAACCACTGTCGCCTTCTCTGGGCCCAAGCTCATTTAAGATGGACTGAGGTGAAGTGGAAAACTGTCCTGTGGTCTGACAAATTAAAATGTTAAATGATTTTTGGGAATAATGGACGTCGCGTCCTCTGGACTAAAGAGGAGAGAGACCATCTGGCTTGTTGAGAGAGACCATCTGACCATCCTGCCATCCAGACAACGTCTTTTTCAGGGAAGGCCGTGTTTATTTCAGCAAGACATGCCAAACCATATTCTGCACGTATCACAACATTATGGCTCCGTAGTAACAGAGTCCAGGAGCTAAAGTGGCCTGCCTGCAGTCCAAACCTGTCACCCACTGAAAACATTTGGCGCATTGTGAAATGAAAAATATGACAAAGCAGACCCCGATCAGTTAAGCAGCTGCATTCCTATATCAAGATGTATGGGACAACATTTCACTACAGCAATTGGTCTCCTCAGTTCCCAAACACATCCAGATTATTGTTAAAAGAAGAGGTGATGCAGCACAGTGGTAAACATGCCCATGTCCCAACGTTTTTGAAACATGTTGCTGGCATCAAATTCAAAACGGGCATGTATTTTTCCAAAAACAATAACATCTCAGTTTCAACATTTGATATGTTGTCTTTGTACTATTTTCAATTAAATATAGGGATTAACAATTTGTACATCATTGCATTCTGTTTTTATTTGCCAACAGGAATGGCAATGACTACTGTTGACACCAGATCTGTGTGCCAATTACATTTTATTATTAATCTATTTAGCAAAACCATGCTGTTTATCTGAATGTTGCTACCACAATGTCAAAATCTCTCCAAAACAGAAAGCCTTTCAGAAATGGTAAAACATTTTCATACAATAATTTTCCATGAATAAATACACAATCATCAACTTTCAGAAGATATTTTGAATACACTCCTAGAGATCCTAGATTCAACGCTAAAGTGAGCTGCTGCTATAATTACATTTAAAATGACAGCCGCAATGGAATTAATGACATCAGTTGGCAACGATAAACATTTGATACCCAGTAAAACGTATTAAGAAATAAGAATGCACACAAATTCCATCTTAAAATAAATACATTGGTATTATATTGAAAACATTTGAGAGAAACTTGGTCAGTTCTGGTCAAAGCCTGAGCCCACCTGGTCACTACCTAAACCCACCTGGTCACAACCTGAGCCCACCTGGTCACAACCTGACCCCACCTGGTCACAACCTGACCCCACCTGGAGACATCTGCCTTACCATCAGCTGCAATGATAAACGTAGTGTTGTCATAGAGATCTGCTACCTCATCCTCTGTCCATCCAAACTCTTCATCAGCATCTGAGAAACAAGGAATGGATGAGAGGAACATGATGGAGAGACATGGGATGATGTAGATATTAGTGGAGATTATGAAGAGATTAGTGATGGTGGGGAGGATTAGGGATTATGGAGAAAACAGAGATAAACAGAGAAGGGACAAGGGTGAAATTAGGGATAATGGAAAAACTTAATGATGGAGAGATTCGTGATGGATTGTGAAATGAGGGATGGATCAGAAAAAAGAAAGACAGCGATCAGCTTAATCAGTTTAATATGGAGCATGTTTCCTGTACATCTGTTTCTGTGTTTCTTTGCGTGTGTGTTTGTGTGTGTGTGTGTGTGTATTTCTGTGTGTTCATTTGCGTGTGTGTTTCTGTATGGATATATGTATATATATTGTGTGTTTCTGTATCGGATATATGTATATATATTCTCATTATTTTTTAACACATCTATAGTTATGCGGTGGCACAGAGTTAGACCCTTTTGACTCCACACAGAAACAGCAACGCGGACGGCATGACATCACTTTGTTGCAGAGACGCTACTGGTTAAATGCCGGCACCGTAGAACACGGAAGCAGCTTGAAGCGGAAAGCGCGAGTATGTCTGCGGTCTGGAGGTATTATAAAGTTGATGACAACAACATTGCCATAGCAAACTGTGAGATATGTAAACTTGGGATTGCAAGAGGTGGAAAGGAAAAGGCTACATTTAACACAACAAACCTGATACAGCACCTCAAAAATAAACACCCGACACAATACAGCGAGTTTACCCAGGCAACCCAGCCGAAGACGAGTCAGCTCACGCTGCAGGAGAGTTTGAAGAGAGAAAAAACGCCCCGTGACAGCGTGAAGGCGCAGGACATCACAGCCAAGATAGCACAAATGATCGCAATGAGTGACCTGCCATTCGCCTTGGTAGAGAACCCTGGATTTCTTTTATGGCACTTTTATTTTTTTATTTGTTTACATGCCTGCCGGGTATTTTAAGTTGAGGTGCTATTTGTTTTTATATTAGACTTTTTTTATATTTACTGTTGCACTAAAGTCCAAAAGTGAAGAATTTATGTTATTACTTGATTGTTCAAGCTACCTCACAGAAGTGCTCTGTTTGTTAACAGAGTTGTTGAATGTTAAAATAAGGTGAATTAAATAAAAAATAAGGAACATCCTGGATCTGTTTTTTCGCTCTTCTTTATTCTTTTTTTTATATATTATAGAAGTATCGGATCGGGACTCGGTATCGGTAGATACTTAAAAAATCAAATGACTCAGACTCAAGGGCAAAAAAACCTGATCGGGACATCCCTAGTGACAACACTGAAGAAATTAGATTTTGCTACAACGGAAAGTAGTGAGTGTACAGCTTGTAGAACAGTGAAAATTTGCTGTCCCCTCAAAATAACACAACACACAGCCATTAATGTCTAAACCGCTGGTAACAAAAGTGAGTACACCCCTAAATGAAAATGTCCAAATTGGGCCCAAAGTGTCAATATTTTGTGTGGCCACCATTATTTTCCAGCACTGCCTTAACCCTCTTGGGCATGGAGTTCACTAGAGCTTCACAGGTTGCCACTGGAGTCCTCTTCCACTCCTCCATGATGACATCACAGAGCTGGTGGATGTTAGAGACCTTGCGCTCCTCCACCTTCCGTTTGAGGATGCCCCACAGATGCTCAATAGGGTTTAGGTCTGGAGACATGCTTGGCCAGTCCATCACCTTTACCCTCAGCTTCTTTAGCAAAGCAGTGGTCGTCTTGGAAGTGTGTTTGGGGTCGTTATCATGTTGGAATACTGCCCTGCGGCCCTGTCTCCGAAGGGAGGGGGATCATGCTCTGCTTCAGTATGTCACAGTACATGTTGGCATTCATGGCTCCCTCAATGAACTGTAGCTCCCCAGTGCTGGCAGCACTCATGCAGCCCCAGACCATGACACTCCCACCACCATGCTTGACTGTAGGCAAGACACACTTGTCTTTGTACCGCTCACCTGGTTGCCGCCACACACGCTTGATACCATCTGAACCAAATAAGTTTATGTTGGTCTCATCAGACAACAGGTCATGGTTCCAGTAATCCATGTCCTTAGTCTGCTTGTCTTCAGCACAATGTTTTTGCAGGCTTTCTTGTGCATCATCTTTAGAAGAGGCTTCCTTCTGGGACGACAACCATGCAGACCAATTTGATGCAGTGTGCGGTGTATGGTCTGAGCACTGACAGGCTGACCCCCACCCCTTCAACATCTGCAGCAATGTTGGCAGCACTCATACGTCTATTTCCCAAAGACAACCTCTGGATATGACGCTGAGCACGTGCACTCAACTTCTTTGGCTGACCATGGCGAGGCCTGTTCTGAGTGGAACCTGTCCTGTTAAACCGCTGTATGATCATGGCCACCGTGCTGCAGCTCAGTTTCAGGGTCTTGGCAATCTTATTATAGCCTAGGCCATCTTTATGTAGAGCAACAATTCTTTTTTTCAGATCCTCAGAGAGTTCTTTGTCATGAGGTGCCATGTTGAACTTCCAGTGACCAGTATGAGGGAGTGTGAGAGCGATGACACCAAATTTAACATACCTGCTCCCCATTCACACCTGAGACCTTGTAACACTAACGAGTCACATGACACCGGGGAGGGAAAATGGCTAATTGGGCCCAATTTGGACATTTTCACTCAGGGGTGTACTCACTTTTGTTGCCAGCGGTTTAGACATTAATGGCTGTGTGTTGTGTTATTTTGAGGGGACAGCAAATTTACACTGTTATACAAGCTACACACTCACTACTTTCCATTGTAGCTAAGTGTCATTTCTTCAGTGTTGTCACATGAAAAGATATAATCAAATATTTGCAAAAATGTGAGGGGTGTACTCACTTTTGTGAAATTCTGTATATATATATGTGTTTGTGTGTGCGTGTATATATGCGTGTGTGTGTGCCTGTAGTGTGTGTGTGTGTGTGTGTCTATGTAGTGTGTGTGTGTGTGTGTGTCTGTGTTTCTGTGTGTGTGTCTCTGTAGTGTGTGTGTGTCTCTGTAGTGTGTCTGTGTGTGTCTATGTAGTGTGTATGTCTGTGTTTCTGTGTGTGTGTCTATGTAGTGTGTGTGTGTGTGTGTGTGTGTGTGTGTGTGTGTGTGTGTGTCTGCTCACCTCTGCAGAAGTCATGTTTCAACCAGTCCAGCTGACGTACCCTCACCTCTCCACCTGGTACAGAAACAACAACAATACAACCCAGAACATCACAACAACACAATAGAAAAATACAACAACAATACAATCACAACAAAACACAAAAATGCAACAACACAACAATACAACAACACAACACAAAAATATAACGCAGAACAAAAAAAAAAAAAATTAGCAAAAGTCAACAATTTAAAAGAACAACACAACACAACACCATACAACATTACAACACAGACCGTGTCTTACTAGAATTGGTCAAACCTGTCTAACTAGCACAGCCTACTTGTGTCAAACGTTAGCTCAACCTTGACTAACTAACTAAACCCTAACAATGGCAAAACCTTGTCTAGTTATTAGCTACACTTTCCTAAGTAAAGTTGGCTATATGTTGTCTAACAAACGTTGGCTGAACCTTCTCAGAAGGGGGTAATACCCAAATCTCACCATCCACCTGTTATCCAACCCAAGAACAACTTTGTAAAAACGAGGAAGGTATAAGAGCACGTTGTTCCATCCACTAAACGTTCACCCACCTGCAGGCTCCAGGAAGTGTTTGTTTGACGTCACGTTCTTCTGGCACATGCTAAGTAGGTCCTCTCCAACATCTGCAACACAACGACGGAAACCCTAGTGACCATAACTGATTACTACAGCCCGATTTATAAAGCTTTCTGGTCTAGTTAAGATTCTGGCATAACTGGTAAAAACACAGACATGCTATTCATGGTTTGAAAATGTTTAGTTGGGCCTGGGAACCGGCCTGTAAGAGAGGTTGTTAACGTGAGAGGTTGTTGTCAGCGGACGAAGAACAAATGGGGGACAAATTACAGGACAAACCAACACAAAGTGTGTCAGTAAGTTGAGACACCAGAACAGGTTCAATGTGCCTTGGTATAGATTCTACCAGTCTCCTCGTTCTCTGTGGATGAGTGCATGGGCATCCTGGAAGAGATCAATAAGTCACTCAGATCCTGTCCTCTTACCATCTTGGTCAAAAATGAGTTCAACTGGGCCTGCCCAGCATTTTTATACACGCCACAGAGTATGACTGGATGTTAATTGCTTCATTGTATCATGCAGTACACCTGTATGGAAGCATCTGCATTCATTATGTGCCTCCACTCATTTATTCAGGCTTCTCCTTTAATTTGTCACCTGTCTGTATCTGTGAAGGCCGAGGTTGTAACTGTGAAGGCTGAGGTTGTAACTGTGAAGGCTGAGGTTGTAACTGTGAAGGCTGAGGTTGTAAGGCCACGTTCAACACTGCTACAGAAGGTTAATCTGTGACCTTATCTACCTGAGGCCTAAAGCGTCCACATGACCAGTTCTGTGGGTTCTGTGCCAGTTAATCTGAAACACGACAGCTGCTGCCAGGCGTTGACCACACAGGCGGCAGTGTACGGTGAGGTTTTATCATAAGACCTTGGGGTACAATGTAGTGTAATCACATTCTGACTATGGAGGAAGGTGTGAAGAGGAGTCGAGCTCATCAAACCAGTGGGGTAATGTAACGTCCCCAACACAACTGAACCTTCAGCTTACTCGATAAAACGGACGTACGAGATGGGGGGGTCAAAGGAGCAACACCCACTCAGAAGAGGAATCAAGGAAGAACATCCAGGAACATAGTAAAACTATAGTTATTGGGTTAATTAGAGTGTTGTTGGGACTCCAAATATGTTTTTATTTATATTGTATATTGTTTTACAGGTAAATATCTGCCAGATAGCAAGACTACTTACGGATAAACGAGACCAAACAAGACCATGGATGAGACCAAATGTTTAGCCATGAATATGAGACCAAATGTTTAGCCATGAATATGAGACCAAATGTTTAGCCATGAAAATGAGACCAAATGTTTAGCCATGAAAATGAGACCAAATGTTTAGCCATGAAAATGAGACCAAATGTTTAGCCATGAAAATGAGACCAAATGTTTAGCCATGAATATGAGACCAAATGTTTAGCCATGAATATGAGACCAAATGTTTAGCCATGAATATGAGACTAAATGTTTATCCATGAATATGAGACTAAATATGAAACCATGAAAATGAGACTAAATGTTTAGCCATGAATATGAGACTAAATGTTTAGCCATGAATATGAGACCAAATGTTTAGCCATGAATATGAGATTAAATGTTTAGCCATGAAAGAGACCAAATGTTTAGCCATGAATATGAGACTAAATGTTTAGCCATGAAAGAGACCAAATGTTTAGCCATGAATATGAGACTAAATGTTTAGCCATGAAAGAGACCAAATGTTTAGCCATGAATATGAGACCAAATGTTTAGCCATGAATATAAGACTCAATGTTTAGCCATGAATATGAGACTAAATGTTTAGCCATGAATATGAGACTAAATGTTTAGCCATGAATATGAGACTAAATGTTTAGCCATGAAAGAGACCAAATGTTTAGCCATGAAAGAGACCAAATGTTTAGCCATGAATATGAGACTAAATGTTTAGCCATGAAAGAGACCAAATGTTTAGCCATGAATATGAGACCAAATGTTAAGCCATGGATATTAGACTAAGGGCCGGTTTCGCAGTCACAGATTAAGCCGAGACAAGGATTAAAAGAAATCAAGTTCAATAGAAAACTCCAATGAGCTTGTTTTTTAGTCCTAGACAAGGCTTAATCTAGTCTGCGAAGCCGGACCCAAATGTTTTGCCATGGATATGAGACCAAATGTCCAAGCTGAGCAGCACCTTGTCATAGGACCAATTTGAATGAGTAACGCACACATACACAAACACACGGTTACAGGTCTGTGAGACAGCAGAGACACACTTATTCCAACTTTGAGTGATTCCTTCTCCAATAACCGTTTACATACATGTCAAATATACATAAGCAATCCTTCCAAAAATAAAAATATAATTTTTTTTTTAACTCTACTGTTCTTAACTGTGTTAGATGTAAATATTACTGGTGAATAATAAGACATTCAGATACTAGTTCAGTTTGTATGTAGTACCAGGCTTTCTGTAATACCAGGATAATGAGCTAGAGGGGGCTGTAGCCCGGCGTGTCATATTACAGATTTTACCAGGTATTCCTGCTCACCGTGAAGCTCTGGATTTCTACAAATCTCTTCACTTTCAGCACACAACACCTACTGAGTTACAAACACTCCTCACATCCATTCTCTAAGATACACCACTGTGTTGACCAGCGAACTACTTCAAGCTAACCCCTGTTGGCATGCTAGCACTGGTGAAATACAACATACTAATTAGCAGGCTTGCTGGCAACAGTTTACTGACAATAATGTTCAGTTGTGTTGGCAGAAAAACAATGTGATACGGCTGCAGTAATAGTGCATCGCAGACTGGAAAATTTCTATTGGTCAAATGGAAAAATTGCACACTCATCTTTCACTGATGTTACCAAGACATGCAATAATTTTAACTCAAACAATAGCAGACAAGGGCGAGCAAAATCCCTCAGTCATTTCCTGATTGATGACAATCAGTTCAGTCAATTTCTGTTCAAGCAAGAAAACTAGCACTGAATAGTGCAGGGAATCATTGTGTCATCTAAATAACTTTTTACAGCTCTGATACAGTTGTCTTCACTCTTGCAAAACTCTTGGGGGACACTATCAAAAATGTAGCAGTCAATAACTTGGAAGGTGGCATCTCGAGCTATCGATACCTGCCAGTTTACACAACTAAATAATCTAGAATCAGCAGTCTTCTTCGATATGACTCGGAAAATGTAGCATAATGTAAACAAACCCATCATTTTTGAATCTGTTGTAAGTGGCGTTATAAAGCGAGATTTGGTTTGAATGTGAACTGGAGTCTCTGTAGTTCAGCTGACTTCCACAAGGTGGGAGTAAATTAGGTATGTTTACCTTCCGTTATGACGGAACACTGGAGGATTTTAATTCCTGCCGTGAATATATTTAAACCAGGCGATAACAAGCCTCCCTTAATGTCTGCAAGCATGATCGCTGAATAAGGAAGTCTTAACATAATCTTTATTTTAGCAATCAACACTAGCAGTCCTAAATGCCCCTGCTTGCTAATGTGACCTTAACAACACACCCAAGGTGTGTCTTTAGGGCTCAGAATAACGAAGTGAGATGACTGTTTCCTCATTAGCCGGAATATTGCTCTCGTTTATTAACAGCAAGGCTTTCATGAAATAGGCAGATCATTTCTCTAGTGACAAATTTGCCAAAGTTGAATTCATTGGTATAAAACAAACAATAGCCTTCAATGTGAGAAATAGTACATACAGTTAGGTCCAGAAACATTTGGACACTGACGCAATGTTCATAATTTGCTCTGTACACCACCACAGTGGATTTGAAATGAAACAACCGAGATGCACTTGAAGTGCAGACTTTCAGCATACACAGTCCCCTTATTTCAGGGGCTCAAATGTAATTGGACAAATGAACACAATCATAAATAAAATGTTCATTTTTAATACTTTGTCGAGAATCCCTTGCAGGCAATGACTGCTTGAAGTCTGGAACGTATGGGCATCACCAAACGCTGGGTTTCCTCCTTTGTGATGCTTTGCCAGGCCTTTACAATAGCTGTCTTCAGTTGTTGTTTGTTCGTGGGTCTTTCTGCCTCATGTTTTGTCTTCAGCAAGTGAAATGCATGCTTGTTTGGGTTGAGATCAATCAGGTGATTGACTCGGCCATTGCAGAATATTCCACTTCTTTGCCTCAAAAAACTCCTGGGTTGCTTTTGCAGTGTGTTTTGGGTCATTGTCCATCTGTAAAGTGAAGCGTCGTCCAATCAACTTTGCTGAATTTGTCTGAATCTGAGCAGACAATATATCCCTATACACTTCAGAATTCATCCGTCTGCTTCTGTCTTCTGTCACATCATCAATAAACACTAGTGACCCAGTGACATTGGAAGCCATGCATGGCCATGCCATCACACTGCCTCCACCGTGTTTTACAGATGATGTGGTACTCTTCATCTCATGAGCCGTTCCAATCCTTCTCCATACCTTTTTCTTCCCATTATTCTGGTACAGGTTGATCTTAGTCTCATCTGTCCAAAGAATGCTGTTCCAGAACTGGGCTGGCTTTTTTTGGAGTTTGTTTTTAAAGTCCAATCTGGCCTTTCTATTCTTGAGGCTTATGAATGGTTTGCACCTTGTGGTGAACCCTCTGTATTTGCTCTCGTAAAGTCTTCTGTTTATGGTAGACTTGGATAATGATATGCCTACCTCCTGGAGAGTGTTCTTCAATTGGTTGTATGTTGTGAAGGAGTTTTACCATGCAAAGGATCCTACAATCATCCACCACTCTTGTCTTCCATGGACGTGCAGGCCTTTTTGTGTTGCAGAGATCACCAGTGCTTTCTTTTCTCTCAGAACGTAGCAAACTGTTGATTTGGCCACTCCTAATGTTCCTGCTATCTGTCTGATGGATATTTTTTTTGCAGCCTAAGGATGGCCTGTTTCACTTGCATTGAGAGCTCCTTTGACCGCATGTTGTGGGTTCACAACAACAACTTCCAAATGTGAATACCACACCTGGAATCAACTCCAGACCTTTTACCTGCTTAATTGATGCAGAAATAAAGGAATAGCCCACAACTGTCCATGAAACAGCTTTTGAGTCCGTTGTCCAATTACTTTTGGTCCCTTGAAAAATAGGGGGCTACATATTAAAGAGCTGTAATTCCTAAACCCTTCCTCAAATTTGGATGTGAATACCCTCACATTAAAGTGCAGAGACTGCACTTTAAGCACATATTCATTATTTAACTGTAGCTTGAATATATTTTGGTAAACAGACAAAATAACAAAACTTGTGTCAGTGTCCAATTTTTTCCGGACCTAACTGTACATGTGTTTTGTATTAAAAAGGTAATACATCTAAATAAGCCTCTGACACATCTGATGCTCAGCTTCGCTGGTCCTGATTATAAAACAGGGTCGGTTATCACTATTTCCTGGATGGGAGACCAGATGATGGAAGTGGTGTTGGTCTGAAGGTCAAATCACAGTTCCCCAGGCCAATGAAGCCTCGTCGAATCTGGCACTCATACCAACATGGTGAACATGTCATTGTGAATTTCTAAAATGGAAAATTCATATTTAAAAAATGAGACAGAGACCGAGATCAAGAGAGAGAAAGTGTGTGAGTAAGGACCATTACTCCTAAAAGTGTGTATGACAGAGTGACAGAACCTGGACAGGTTCATTAAAAGAAAGGTAAAAGACCTGGAAAACGCAGCCATGCATCAAATGGCAAAGTGGAGAGACCAAAGTACTGTTCTTTAAAAAAAAAAAAAGAAAAAAAGAATAATTTCTAAACCAAGAAATCACTGTGTAGTGCCAATCAGAGAGTGAGATCCAGTGACATTATCCATGTCTGCTGAACTTGACGATGGATTTTCTCCACATGAACACTATTGCATGTGAACTGACTGGGACTGAGCCCAGCTGAGAAAACCTGGGGAGATAAACACTGGCTGCTGGAACAACTCACCTGTGCAGTAAACCATTTTGGCCACCATTGCCATGACAACGCTGGTCAGTCCAGTCCCTGCCCCCAACTCCAAGACGGTGGCTCCTTTGAACGTGTTTGGTTGAGACAAGATTAAATCAGCCAATAAGAATGCACCACGCCAGACCTAGAGGACAAGGAGAAATATACAGTACAGAGAAAAAAGGGAAAGGGGGGGAGAGGGGGCTGTGTGACCACTTCACAAGGACCAGAGACAGAGCGCCACTTCCTCACAAAATACAAAACTATTAGAGAACACTACTTCCCAAAATGTGAACCTATAATTAAAAGTTTCAACAACCTCTCAGATAATGACTAGCTATTAGGAGAGAACAAAGAGGGCTGTAAGCCGGCAGCACATTATATAACTGCAAGCCAAACGGAGAGTGACAGTGAGTGACAGAAAGTGTTGTTGATTTTGCAGTATATTCAGGGGTGTTCCCTTATTCGCTATACTGGAGCGACAGTACGCTAAATATACAGCGCCATGGCAAAACAATCTTACATTATTCGCTATACTGGAGCGACAGTACGCTAAATATACAGCGCCATGGCAAAACAATCTTACATTATTCGCTATACTGGAGCGACAGTACGCTATACATACAACGCCATGGCAAAACAATCTTACATTATTCGCTATACTGGAGCGACAGTACGCTAAATATACAGCGCCTTTGGCAAAACAATCTTACATTATTCGCTATACTGGAGCGACAGTACGCTATACATACAGCGCCATGGCAAAACAATCTTACATTTTGGCTGAACTGTGAGTGTGTTGACCGTGTTCAACTGTTATGTTGGTTTTTACTTTACAGACATTTTCGGTTGCCGGGCAACTTAGGTTCGAAGCGGCTCACTTACAGCCCGTCTCACATGGTATCTACTACTACGGATGAACACGAGTGTGGTTTGGCGTGGCGCCGCACTGACGTTACTGATGTTATTGAACAGCGCAAGTAAGACAGGCAAAATTCATCATTACTGCAGAAAAAGCAGCACCCAATCTCAGGTGCCGTGCTAGGTAGTTCTATTATGTGCTTTATTTAATTGAAAACTCTGTCTACTTCTTATGGTTTTTTAAAACTAGAACCACCAAATGCCTTCGCCAAACACAAATGTGTACATTAAATCGTTCCCTTGTCAGAATTCTAAACTCAGAGTGAAAATTATTTACCTGTTTTTTTTACCAGTTTTTCCGACTTAATCTGTCAAAAGCACACGCCACTTAGCGTTGGTACCCAGGCAGCCACTAATGGTACCCAGGCGCTAATCACCCCTCACTGAATGAATGACGTCAATGGATGAATGCATGATACTCCCAGATGAATGATCAGAGCCTTTGTTGAATTTGAATAGACTTACAAATGAAATACAAGATTTCCATGACCATTCAACAAATTAATTAGGCAATTATTGAAAAATAATACAATGGATATAGGCTATTCGACAATTCGACATCAACTCGATAGCCCCACTAGAACCCCCAGGAGAGACCTGCAAAGACGCCCTGTTTTTGTAGCCTATTCATCTGGAGAAATGGCCCTCGTCTTTTACTAATAACTCCTCTCGGTTTTATGATAACTTATTCATGTCACCTACAGACAAACCTTATACACCCATCAGCCATAACATTATGACCACTGACAGGTGAAGTGAATAACACTGATACACCCATCAGCCATAACATTATGACCACTGACAGGTGAAGTGAATAACACTGATACACCCATCAGCTATAACATTATGACCACTGACAGGTGAAGTGAATAACACTGATACGCCCATCAGCCATAACATTATGACCACTGACAGGTGAAGTGAATAACACTGATACACTAGGCAGCAAGTGAACATTATATATACAGGGATATATTAGGCAGCAAGTGAACATTCTGTCCTCAAAGTTGATGTGTTAGAAGCAGGAAAAATGGGCAAGCGTGAGGATCTGAGCAACTTTGACAAGGGCCAAATAGTGTTGGCTGGACGACTGGGTCAGAGCATCTCCAAAACTGCAGCCCTTGTGGGGTGTTCCCGGTCTGCAGTGGTCAGTACCCATCAAAATTGGTCAAAGGAAGGAAAAGCAGTGATTCGGCGACAGGGTCATGGGCGGCCAAGGCTCATTGATGCACGTGGGGAGCGAAAGCTGGCCCGTGTGGTCCGATCCAACTGACGAGCTACTGTAGCTCAAATAGCTGAAAAAGTTTATGCTGGTACTGATAGAAAGGTGTCAGAACACACAGTGCATCGCAGTTTGTCGTGTATGGGGCTGCGTAGCCGCAGACCAGTCAGGGTGCCCATGCTGACCCCTGTCCACTGCCAAAAGCACCTACAATGGGCACGTGAGCATCAGAACAGGACCACAGAGCAATGGAAGAAGGTGGCCTGGTCTGATGAATCACATTTCCTTTTACATCACGTGGATGGCCAGGTGAGTGTGCGTCGCTTACCTGGAGAACACATGGCACCAGGATGCACTATAGGAAGGAGGCAAGTCTTGGGGCCAGATACCCCAGCACACCTTCAGAGGTCTAGTGGAGTCCATGCCTCGACAGGTCAGGGCTGTTTTTGTGGAAAAAGGGGGACCTACACAATATTAGGCAGGTGGTCATAATGTTATGGCTGATCGGTGTATGTATGTAATCTAGGAGACTAGAACTTTGCATTGGCGTTGAAATCAAGTCGATAGCCCCACAAGAAACCCCGGGAGAGACCTGCAAAGACGCGCCGTTCACAGCCTATTCATTTGGAGAAATGGACCTCGTCTTTTTCTAATACCTTCTCTCGGTTTTCGATAACTTATTCATGTCACCTATGGACAAACCTTATATGTGACAGAATTCAGGAATGGGGGCTTATGTTGCATGTCATTACTTTTCAGGAGAGACATTTGTAAGAAGAAAAACATTTTCTGGGACATTTTGTCTTTTTTGCAGAAATTCCTTCTTGAAGATGTGAACTTTAATGTGACTTCATAACAAACTAGTATGCAAAGTGTAAATATGTATAAAATATAAAACTCAAACCCTTGTTTAACCAGTAGAAAATACAGGACATTTCCTGCTAGACATGATTGGCTGAGATAATGAAGGAGCTGGACATGTTGACATACTGAGTTCTGATTAGTTGGCCGAATCATCGGTTTCTGTCATAACACCCATACTTGCTCAGTAGAATTGCAACCCCTGGTTTTTCAAAAGCGGACAACTGCGATCGTGTTGCTACAGCTTTAAACCAAATTACAGCCCTGAATTTAGCTGGCGTTATCAACAAATCTCAGAGGGAACAAGTTATGAGATACTACTTTCTGGAGGACAGTGATGCCATGACTCAGAAGAGGAATTGGACAACGATGAGGAAATCCCAGACTTGGATACGGTTCAAAATGTTCTGGCAAAATTGAGGCCTTTCATTGCAATGCCAGTGGTCGAAAAGAAAACGCTGGCTTGTCTTGTATAAAACAGCTGTCCATGGATTACATTTACAAGCAAAGGACAACCATGGAATCTATGATACAGACAATGAAAGATGCACAGATTCTTGGAGTATTGAACACCTTGAGAGTGAACGGTAGCGAAAAGACACAGCATTGTAAACAAGGAATTCAGACTAAACGCAAACAACAAAGGATTTCGTATGTAATCAGAGGATATAATTTCAGCCTGCTGCAAAACATTCCTACATGTATTTAAGTCTAACTTTTGCTAGCTAGATACAGATAATTCTTATGTCTCTTTTCAAAAAGTTGTCAGAAAGTTGTTTGCATTGCTAGTTAGAAAGCTATAGCTACTGCCGTTACTGTTAATGTTAGCTTGTCAGGTAACAAACTAACCAAACTAAGTCTTTTTTCTCAGAACTAAGTAGAGCATATGATCAACTTTTAAAGCAGCATATCTTTCCCATAACTTTATCAAACTGTATTGTTTTATATACCATTACAAAGCTCTGAATCTGGACCTTTATAAAATGTAATAAACTAGGCAGTAAACTAGGAGACTAGAGTTATGCACTGGCGTTGAAATCAAGTCGATAGCCCCACTAGAACCCCCGGGAGAGGTCGGCAAAGACACCCCATTTGCATAGCCTACTCATTTGGAGATATGGACTCCTCTCACTTCAATAACTTATATCACCTACAGTCAATTCAATGTCACCTATAGTCAATTCAATGTCACCTACAGTCAATTCAATGTCACCTATAGTCAATTCAATGTCACCTATAGTCAATTCAATGTCACCTATAGTCAATTCAATGTCACCTATAGTCAATTCATGTCACCTATAGTCAATTCATGTCACCTATAGTCAATTCATGTCACCTATAGTCAATTTAAGTCACCTATAGTCAATTCATGTCACCTATATATTGGCTGCATAATTTTCCTTTTGTACATTTGCAGGGCCTAATAAACGAATGAAAATACTATAGCCTGTGTTCTTGGAAATAATCGTTCTTTGTATTCTTTTCTTAATCGTTTCTTAATATTTTTCGTATGATAAGTCATTCAATACAATAACATTCTTGTATTCTTCAAATTCATTAACCATTTTAAACAAATTCTGTAATTAATAATTTTTTAGACTATTCTATATAGCTTGATAACGACCCAGTAGATGAACTAATGCTCTGGCTGGATGGAGATGCTGCGGAGGTGAATGTGTATGCCAGGGGTATTCAAATCTTACCCTATGAGGGCCAGAGCCTGCTGGTTTTCTGTTCTACCTCATCATTAACTGGACCAACCTGGTGTCTTAAAGTCTGAATATGTCCCTGATTAGAGGGTGGCAATGAAAAATGGTGTGGAACTGGCTTTGAGGGACAGATTTGAATACCCCTGGTGTATGCTAATAGGGCCGATTCATATGCTAATGACGACAAATGGAGTTCGGCTCTGATGGATACCGTTGGTCTGAAAGGCCTGGCAGTTCTAGTTTTAACTTTATTCACAAACTGAATACCATACCACGGACAACATAACACGCACATTTCACTAACATGCTCACTTAAGACTTCCCGTCTTCACTCAAACTTTTGCCCTTGGCGACGTCAATCTAGAGCTAATACCATAGTTCCAGCCATAGATAATAGAACAAGACTATGTGTTAAGTGGGTGTGAAGTGGCTTGACTTTTCTGAATTGGTCCTAGGTAAGATGGTGGACCTACTGGGGTGTCAGATAGAAATGTATGTCCGATCTATGCTTTATATACCGGTATATAAATCTATGCTTTAACCCCGGTATATAAATCTATGCTTTAACCCCGGTATATAAATTTATGCTTTAACCCCGGTATATAAATCTATGCTTTATATACCGGTATATAAATCTATGCTTTATATACCGGTATATAAATCTATGCTTTATATACCGGTATATAAATCTATGCTTTAACCCCGGTATATAAATCTATGCTTTAACCCCGGTATATAAATCTATGCTTTAACCCCGGTATATAAATCTATGCTTTAACCCCGGTATATAAATCTATGCTTTAACCCCGGTATATAAATCTATGCTTTATATACCGGTATATAAATCTATGCTTTAACCCCGGTATATAAATCTATGCTTTAACCCCGGTATATAAATCTATGCTTTAACCCCGGTATATAAATCTTTGCTTTAACCCCGGTATATAAATCTATGCTTTATATACGGGGTTAAATTGGGGCAGACTGGAACAGTGTTACGACACTAAGTCGGAGGAGGAAAAACAACCCATATAATACAAAATAGAACATTATTTGACTGCCCATCATTTGCTTAGTTTTACTTGCAGCCTGAACCGTATTTGCTGTCGCTGTCAATATAAGAGCCAATCATGTTTCAGCTTTGTTAAAGGGCGTCCCAGTCATCGCCCGTAGTAGTAGAGAAAGCTCAGTGTGAAATGCGTGCGTCTATGAATGAGAGGCACAGCATGCATGCACAAACTTCTTTAAAATGTAAAATCTACTTTTTAATTTTAACCGTGCTAGCGAGGTAAGTTTACTGTCCACCTTACAAAACTTTAAAATAAATGCGATAATCTTAGGTACAATTTACCCCTCATAACGTCCAAGTTTGTTTATCACATTATGTTCAAATGGAGCTTGCTAACTTGGTTTGCCTGGCGTAACATTAGCTTGTGGCTTGGTGATTAAGTCCATTACTGTAGCCTACGTCAAATGAATTTAATTCATACAGCTGAACAGAACATTTTAATAATAAATATGATACTCCTGTCTTTTACTTGCTGTGTAATACCACACTAGCTCATTCAGGCCAACTAACTGATCATTCCAACCTACTGTATCTGACAGAGAGACACAACAGGAGCCAAGCGGAATTTTTTGACTGATTATTTTCATGGGTATTTCGTTGTGATTTTGTATTATTACTATACAATAAGAGTGTAAGCCAATTAAATAAATTAATGAAAAGAAATAACACATATGTCTAAGAGATATATTAAATTTAAAGTATAGGCCTGTACAGCAATATTTTCTTTTACTGTAGTTCTGTTTAATATCTAATATAAACTTTGCATTTGCTTTTAGATTGAACAGCTGCTCAACATAATATAATGGGTATACGTATGATGTTCTGGCACTGTTCATGGTGCTGAAGTGAAAAGGATTACAGTTCTTAGTGTTAACTTACCTTAGTTATTTATTAAACAAATGTGATCCTTCAGGCAACATGGACAGCAACATATTTATGGTAAGCTGCCGACTCTCCGCCCCCCGTTTAGGGTCAAGCGTTCCCTCCCCTTCCAAATGTCCAATTTAACCCATTATATGGTTCCAGCTAACAGCTAATGACGTTACCCAATTCTAAAGATGCTGCCATATTTACAGCAATATTTTTCCAAAAAAGGAAAGTGTGACCAAGTTAAAAACAATTGTTTCAAATGGAATATTAAACATGTCAAAACTTGCGTCACAAAATTTGTGGTTGTATATTGAAGGCTGTGGTCGTACAATTTTTGGTTAGATGTTTGCTTAGGCTGCTGCTTAGAGAATACGCATTGAGCGTACGTGCAAGAATAAGAAAAGGTTAATATTTTAGCAAAATACATGACATTAGTATTTTCGATCATTTATTTATTGAGCTCGGACAGAAAATAACAGCTCACAGAAGTGCAGTGTAGATCATTAAACCTTCGGACAATTGAGGACAATAGTGGAGAACTAATTGTCTTCTGGATGAAGAGAGAGCATGAGAGAGGAAAGATTGAGCCAGAGACAAAGCTAGAGACTGTAAACGAAGGGGAGGGAGTAAAATATGACTCACCTGTTTACCAACATCTTCTAAAGGTGTGGCCATGGTGTGTTCTGTAGAGAAATGGAAATACCCTGTAAATAGACAGTATATTGTAGTAATAACACAGTAGGGATGTGGTATACAGCAAACACATCAAGGCTGAGAGGGCTGTTAAAATGTTACCAGGTCCCAGAACAAATCAGTTGGACGGGCATTAGATTTCCATTGAGGAGAAAGTTTTTTTCCACGGGGCATCATACATAGTTAATGGGTGTTAGTAAAGACAAGGGATGAATGAACTGTAAAATATATAACCATTTAATTTGGCATTATCACCTCCAGTCCTGTCTGAACAATATACTGTGCACCAAATTTCCTTCAGTTCGCTAGCAGCTGAAACTACTGCACAGCAGAAAGCAACCGAGCCAGAGAAACAGCATGTAAATATTGGTAGGCAGTGAAACAGTGTGTAAATATATGTAGCCAGTGAAACAGCGGGAAAATACAGCTCCGGAAAAAATTAAGAGACCACTGCACCTTTTTCTTTCCTTTCCAAAAAAGTCGAAAAGGAAGGTTTTGAGTGAGGAACAGAAGGGTTAAAATTAAGAGACCACTACAAATTGAACGCTTCTGTTGAAAACCGTCCTTTTCAAATTTTTTGGAAAGTAAAGAAAAAGGTGCAGTTGTCTCTTAATTTTTTCCAGAGCTGTATATGTAGCCAGTGAAACAGCGTCCGACTACATGTGGCCAGTGAAACAGCGTCCGACTACGTGTGACCAGTGAAACAGCGTCCGACTACATGTGGCCAGTGAAACAGCGTCCGACTACATGTGGCCAGTGAAACAGCGTCCGACTACATGTGGCCAGTGAAACAGCGTCCGACTACATGTGGCCAGTGAAACAGCGTCTGACTATATGCTATAATTATGAACCGGTTACGCTGCAATTCCAACAGTAGAAGTTACCTATTTTAGACATTCCCTGTGTATACTGCCTCAATTACTACAGCCAACCAACTTCAACCTAATTTATATTCCCATGTTAACACAGTCTACTGCACTGAGATCTCAGAACAAACTTGTCTCTTGGATAGAAAATAATTAAAGTAACTGCAAAGTGCAAAACTCTCTTTTAAATTCTAAAATGTGTTCATACTAAAATTATGTTGCTGACTTCACATATAGTATTTGTGCCCAAAGCTAAAATTGAAGGACACCATCCTGTTAGATTCTGTCCAATTTTGATCCTTGAACAAAACCATGAAACTGGAAACGTCAGGGGACGACGTCTTGATTTGCCTGAGTCCAAGATGTTGATCTTCGTTATGTTCTCCAATAATCAAAGTTTAACACAGTCTTTTATGCCAGAGGAGGCGATCAATGATCATATAGCAAACCCCTAAACAGCCTATACATCCTCCAATCAGAAAGGATTATTCTATTTTCAACCCTTGTATGTTCTGTAGTGTCCATGGGTCTATTCATGAGACATATGACAGTCACACACACAGTCTTCGAGTTCCTAACAGGATGGATGGAGGCTATAATGGGAAACAGATGTCTACCCTGTCTCCTCTGTGGACTTTCAGTCAGTTCTTCCATGCATCATTTCACAAACACTGGGCAGTACAAAAAACAGAGTTCAGAAGAACAAATGGATTTACAGACCTGGCATAAACAGCATCAATCAGAATGATTTTCTTACCAATCTTGATGACGTCTCTAGATTCCTCCACCTCCTCCTCATCCTCTTCCTCCTCCACTTCTCCTGCCTGGCTGAGGATAACGGGGTGGACCATGTCTCGGTCAGGGCACCTTTCCGGGAGGTTGTGCCTGCAGGACCATTTTATAGATATAAACCCTTCAGTTATGAAACTGGCCGTCTAGACTGCACCAAAATAAACATTAAGTGCATTAAATTGTTCAATTGAGAGCCTTTCCAACTCATTTTACAGCCTGTCCTCCAAATTTATCACTATAAGAACATACTTCTGTGCATTTTTCTATTTGAGCCGTTTAACAGCCACTTTTATCCAGACTGACTTACAGTAGTGGGTGGATACACATCCATTCTTTACTCTAGGTGTGATAATTACAGTAGTGAGTGGATACACATCCATTCTTTACTCTAGGTGTGATAATTACAGTAGTGAGTGGATACACATCCATTCTTTACTCTAGGTGTGATAATTACAGTAGTGAGTGGATACACGTCCATTCTTTACTCTAGGTGTGATAATAACAGTAGTGAGTGGATACACGTCCATTCTTTACTCTAGGTGTGATAACTACAGTAGTGAGTGGATACACATCCATTCTTTACTCTAGGTGTGATAACTACAGTAGTGAGTGGATACACTTCCATTCTTTACTCTAGGCATGATAATTACAGCTTTCTGCCCCAAATTTCATAACATCTCATTTGTAATTGTGGCCCCGCTTCGTCACTCCAACTCTCAGTGGACCCAGGACAGTTAATGTCACACATCCAACTACACTGCTCAAAAACATTAAGGGAACACACAATCATCACAGTATAACACCAAGTCAATTAAACTTCAGGGATATCAATCTGTCCAGTAAGGAAGCATAAGTGATTTTGAATCCATGTTACCTGTATTTGTACAAATGAAAGTGACAACAGGTGCACTGGAGAGGCAACAGTAAGACAACCCCCAAAAAGGGAATGGTTTTACAGGTGGTGGCCACAGACAGTTACTCTCTCCTTATCCTTCCTGACTGATTCTGCTCTAGTTTTGCATTTTGTTAGTGTCCTTGTCACTACTGGTAGCATGAGGCGGTACTGGCAGCCCATTCAGGTTGCACAGGCAGTCCAGCTCCTCCAGGATGGCACATCCAAATGTGCTGTTGCAAGAAGGTTTGCTGTGTCTCCCAGTACAGACTCAAGAGCATGGAGGAGATACCAGGAGACGGGCCGTTACACGAGGAGAGCTGGACAAGGCTGTAGGAGGGCATCAATCCAGCAGCAGGACTGTTATAGTTTCAAGTTTATTTATCAATATCTGCTCCTTTGTGTGAGGAGGAACAGGAGGAGCACCGTCAGAACCATACCCTATGCTGCCTGCAACATCACCCAGCATGACCGGCTTGGGGTGGGTCAGTGATGGTCTGGGGAGGCATATCCTTGGAGGGTCACACAGACCTCCACGTGCTAGCTAATGGTAACCCTGACTGCTGTTAGGTACCAGGATGAAATCCTCAGACCCATCGTCAGACCTTACCCTGGTGTAGTGGGCCCTGGGTTCCTCCTGGTGCAGGACAATGCCCGGCCTCATGTGGCCAGAGTGTGTAGGCAGTTCCTGGATGAACGCATTGATGCCATTGACTGGCCTTCACATTCCCCAGGCCTGAATCCAATTGATAACCTCTGGAACGTTATGTGTCAGTGCATCTGACGCCACCAAGTAGCATCACATACTGTCCAGGAGCTCACTGATGCCCTGATCCAGGTCTGGGAGGAGATCCCCCAGGACACCATCCGCCGTCTCATCAGGAGCATGCCCAGATGTTGTTGGGAGTGCACACAGGCACGTGGGGCCATACACACTACTGAGTCACATTATGAGTTGCCGTGATGAAATTCACACAAGTTGGAACAGCCTGTGATTTTAATAGTTTATTTTAATTTTCGGTGTGAGTTTGAATCCAGCCCTCAATTGGTTGGTGCTTTTGGTTTCCATTGACCGTTGTTACGTCATTTTGTTCTCAACTAATTACACAATATACAGTAAAGATTTTGATATTCAATATATTTTGTTCATCGAGACCCGATGTGTGATTTAAGTGTTCCTTTAATGTTTTTGAACAGTGCATTTAGAGAATGCATAACAAGTGGACTAATGAACTACACAGTGCTGTTTTTTGTAAAATATCTCTTTGTATATTAGTATAGTTTGCTCAAGCATGTCTGCTGAAGATTCGCAGTTTGATGTGTTTTTGAATAGATCAAACTTCAGCTTCTTTACTATATGTTACCATAAAAAACACAAAAACAAGACAAGACAAAATTATTTTGGAGACAGGCGAGCTGTCCAGTAATACACACATGGTGGGAGTTGTAGTATGTGAGTGTAGTTCAAATGACAACGGTGAAGACTTTTGAGCTTTGGGATTCCTACTGTAACAACTGACCTTCGTGTGACCTCAAGGTCCCCGTCTTCATCCAGAGGTGGTTCTACGCCTCCACCCTCCGCTCCATCAGTCTCACTCCTCGTCTCATCTCTGCTCTCCTCCTGGGTGTCACAGTCTAACCCTTCCCCTCTGTTTGGGGATCCGAGGTCACAGCTGTCCTCCCTGCTCCACAGGATTTTGAACCGGGAGATGAACACTGGACACACAAGGTCAGATCAGTACACACACACACACACACACACACACACACACACACACACACACAAACACACACACCCCAACTGTGCGTGCACGCATACACACAAGTTGCAAGAACACACACACCACCCTCTGGTACCTGGCTGTCCTACGCCATTGAGTCGTGCCATGATGTGGCTGGAGTTTGGCAACAGCAGGTGAACGTCAGACAGCACAGTGTCGTGGTGGAAAGTGATCTGGTCCATGACTCTCCCTGCATGTCATCTACCTGCTGCCACCTGAGGAACACAGATTCAATACCAAGATGACACATTCTGCCAGGGCATGCCTTTGACTAATACTACAACATCATCATCTACCACTAACACACCAACAACAACGTCCACCACTACTACATCTACCACTACCACAACTACAACATCCACCA
>JACXGI010011139.1:0-25746 GCA_016801175.1 Esox masquinongy | reverse complement strand
CCCTGGACTAGCTAGTACTATACCGGTCAGTACTATCCTTCCCACCCTAAACCACCCTGGACTAGCTAGTACTATACCGGTCAGTACTATCCTTCCCACCCTAAACCACCCTGGACTAGCTAGTACTATAGCGGTCAGTACTATCCTTTCAACCCTAAACCACTCTGGACTAGCTGGTACTATAGCGGTCTAGTTCAGTAAGGGAAGACGAGGAGGAGACAAGTCATGTTATTGTTTAGAGGCAGGATTCTACACAGTGCCAATTTAATTTTAGGCATAAAGGTTAGGTAATCGAGGTTAAGTTTAGGTTGCGGTTAGGGTATGGTTTAGGGAAAATAGTCTTTTGAATGGTAACAAATTCTGGTCCTAACTTTTGATAGTTAAAGCAGAATGTATCCATCTATGGGCAAGATGATGTCACAGCTCCCATTTGTATTCTGTGTTTAACATCTATAGGTCCCTAATCAATACATAAAAAAGCTAGGGTTGGGCATTAATGGTTAGTTATGGATATTAATGTTATGTTTAGGTAGGGTCAGATAATGAAGGGTCAGCGTAAGATAATGAATTGTTAGGGTTAGATAATGAAGGGATATGGTCAGATAATTAAGGGTTATGTTTATGTTGAAGTATTAAGGTATCCAGAGACAGAGCAGGTGCTCAGTCCAGTAGAAGTGCTTAGCAGTTTGACGGCTAGCGAATAGGAATAGTCTCCGTTGGCATCAGACCCTCATTCTGATGCCTGTGTGATGGTTACAGAGGGAACAGTGAGCGGCTCAGCTGTGTGGGATCCTTGAAAATGCTGCATGACTTTCTCAGACAACCATTTTAAGTAGATTTCCTTGATTGTTGTATGCACGGCGCCAGATATATGTGCTGGTCCTTCTTTACCACCAGCTGGAGGGCTTCATGGCGTTGGGTGAAACGGTTCCCGTACAATAGCGCAGCGGTGGTATTGTTTCGGCAGCTTTGTCACTTTTCAACTAGGTACCTTGCCAGCGATGCACTGAACATTTTGGTATGTGATATCTATCAATGCCAAACTAGTTGCCTTCAGCATGGTGAAAAGCTGTAGCAATAATTCAAGGCTTGCACTGTGAAGTCGTCTTAAAAGCAAAATGTACTACCACTTTGACATGAAATGGTGAAGAGGAATTTAACTGCACTGTATGCAATCAAAATAATCTGGCTTCATCCTGGCAACAGAGCACTTAATGAATCAAACATTCCATTACATGGAATTTGGACAAAATTTCTCCAGGCAAAATGTGTCCAGAAGAATGCTTTTGTTTTGGGTTGGGTCCTGCTGTTTGTAGCAACCTATAGCAGAGCTCAATGGTGGTTACGTGTCGTGTCGACAGGCCTTTTGATTGACAGCCAATCTCACAAAAGGACCGTGTCCTTTGGTTAGTGTGTGGGTGTGTGACTGCATTCATACTATGTCCACATTTATGGCACTGGTTTTCAAACTGGGGTCTGTGAAGATACTGGAGATAAATAATCTAATATAAATGTATAGCATTGCAGGACATCAGCTTCAAAACCACAAAATGTTCTTTGCTGCGTGTCCGGGGATGAACATTAAAAATGTTCCAGGGCCAAATATACGGCCATGTACTACTAAAGTTAAAGTACAAGTCCTTGTATATTATTTCTCCCTTCAGTTGGGGGTCCTTAATGAATCGGGGGGATGGCCTTGATGAATTAACGATCACAAAGGCGCCCCAGCCTATATCACTTTAGGAAGCACTGTGCTATGGATTATTAATGCAGAAACACACAGAAGGCTCAGACAAACATGCAACAGTATTTGTGACATAAAATACATTTTCTAAGGATTAATAAGAGGAGTTTTTAGGAGATATTTGAATGCATGTGAGGGAATTATGCAAATACATACTGAAAATTAAGGATTTGCAAGAAAGGATGTTACATCGAATTCCCGAGCTGGCAAAGTGATACAAATAAATCTGTCGCTCTGACCTTGAGCAAGACAGTTAACCCTAATGGCTCCTTTGAGCCACTCTGGATAAAAGCATCTGCTAAATGACTAAAATGTAAATGTAGGTTCTTTGTGTGTGGTGCAGCTGTTTTGCATGACACATCTCCAGCCCGCAAGTCCTCTCCCTCTGCCTATGGGAGCGTATGTGTGTGTTTAGTCTGCACCCTGCCCCCATCACAGCATTGTGTCTGTCTGCCTGTCGGCTGACTTACGCTGTACGCTCACCGGATGTGTGTGTGTGTGTGTGTATGCGTGTGTGTGTGTGTGTGTGAGAGAGAGTATGTGTACGTGAGAGCGTGCCCATGTTCTGGGATTGGGTGTCTATGCATTCTCTAGATGTGTCGCAAGCATTGTGTGCGTGTGTGTGTGTGTGTGTGTGTGTGTGTGTATTTTCAGATGCTCCATACTGCGCATGCACCAGTATAGCTTGTTCACTCTACACACATTTAAATATTGATCAGTATGTGTATATGTGTGTGTGTGTGTGTGTGTGTGTGTGTGTGTCTTTGTCGTTTGGCATGTTTAGCCGTTAACTTACAACTACCTGTATTTCTGCAGACAACTGTAGGTTAACTGAGCAAATCATATTGACATTACAACGAGATTTCTTATCCATTAAAATAACACGGACGCAAAGCCTTGCTCACTCTTGATGCTGTGGCATTCCTGTGGGCTGTGTGTCTTTGTTTCTGTGTGTCCTATGAGATGGGCATTATTAGAACATTTGCTGCAGAGCAAACCTCACAAAAGTCCCTATTTTCCAGGCTCCACTGTCCACTCTTCATATTGCAAGCGCAGCAATGATTTTAATATGAAAGCATTTTAAGCCTGTAAGACCTAGGAATGGATCCAAATAACAAAATAAATATATAACCTTTCATAAATACTTGTTTTCTGATAATAAATATAAAATGTTTTTTATTTTTTAGTTTGTAGAACAATTTTCTGTTGTTTTTTTTTAATAAAAAGAACCATTGAGTATTAACGGTAGAGAACTTGAGTTTGATGAAAAATATTGTCTACACCTCAAAGCCTAAATGATAGACCAGAACTATTCACATTAGTTTCCTATAAAAATCATTAATTTTTAAAGATTGAACTTCATAGTGAGTTTTCTATATACTGAATGAAGAACATCTCACTTACATTTATTTGGGTGTATTTCTGGGTTAAGTTAGAAGGCTTATCCATGTTATTTACCAGGTCTTCAATGGTAATACTTTGCAAACCACTGCATTTTTACTTGAATGTGTAATATATACATTGCTGTCCTTTTGATGTGTACAATAGGAAGAATGTTGTTTCTTTTAAAATTGTTTGCTGTCCATACACAGTGTCTTGCAGTAGTCAGACTACTGACCAATTTTCTCAAGTTAGTATTAATCATTCAGTAATACGAAAGAATGGGTCAGATGTCTGATTGCCTTTCTATGAGTCAATCCCTATTGTGATTTTGTAACTCTCCCAAAACTAACTAGCTCTGGCTTGGAAATTGTCTTTCAACTTTTATTGTGAATAATCCTAAAATCTAACAGAAAACATTCACACATACTTCACTTTTAAATCATTTATTTTCACAAATTGTGCGGACAGAAGTTAACACTCCTAGGTTAAATAGCTAGTGTGGCCTCCTGTGGCAGAAGAAATTCCATGTAGGCATTTCTTACAACTGTCTATCTGTCTTGTTAATTGACTGGGAGTCCTTTTTGGGCACTTTTCCCTATAGAAGTGCTGGCACTATGTGATCTTTGAGGGCTTTCTTGCATGCAGGACCCCTTCAGCATTTCTACAGGATTAAGATCTGGGCTTTTACTCTGCCCTTCCGTAAACCTCCATTCCATATTTTTATTTTTTTGCTATTCTGTTCAGGATTTTCTTTTGTCCTGTTGAAAGATCCATTTTCGGTTCAGCTTGATCTTTTTAACAGATGGCCTCATATTCTCCTTAAGTATTACCTGGTCCAAAATGCAATTCATGGTTGACTTACTGTTGGCAAGCTGGCAGCGAAGCAGACCTAAATCATAATGCCCCAGAAACCTTGCTTTACGGTTGGTATGTGGTTCTTCTGTTCAAAGGCAGTGTTGCATTGTGGCCAGAGATATTGGATATAATGACAAGATCCTAATTTCTCTGCCCTAACAATGTATTTGTTGTCCAAGGTAGAATTGAGTTTCCACTGGATTCTGAGGACACAAAGTTCCACGGGCACAGTATTCAAGCCCCATCCTATCCTCTCTTGTTATTGATGGATACATTTTTATATTTAAATGCATTTTAAAATATTGTTTTGAGGGTTGGTAACGTCAGCCGCACATTTTCAATGAGGAGAGAAATGTTGCGTTTCACTAGCCTTACTATAATGCATAGAACATCAAAAACTTCAATTAGACACTATTTTTTTCCTCTCAGATCATGTCACCTGCATCACACATTTATCACACTTAAACCTGTACATTTTGTATGGAACAAATAAACCTCACATATCAAACTAGCATTTCTTTTATTTTAATTACATTTGACACTCTCTAATTGCCCTCCTCTGCTTATGTTGACTCATGAAGTTTGACATAAATTGTGGTAAGAATGTAGATCCTTTAATGTTACCCTAGATTTCATAGAGTTCCCTGAGACCCTTTTGTTCAACTCTTGAGTTACATTTGATGGGAGGACAATCCTAATTTGCCAGTGGACTTTTCTCTATTGGTAGAATGATTGACTTGATAAAATACCTTGAAAATGTCTCTGTAAATGCTCCCCTATCACGTTTTAGCATGACATGCAACAACACATCTGTATGGTTTTAAAGTATACAGTAGGTGTGTAGTCTCTAAACATATTCTACTGATCTACACCTTATTATAATGTAAGCAATTTCATGTAATGATAAAGGTATTGGTGTACAAAGTTACATTTTGGTTCAATACAATTGGTCACCATTGTGGAGCAGACCAGTGTCATTTTAGACATTGACACTTGTCAGGATGTCTGACACACAAGGACCTAATGTTAAAGAGGTTACTGACATCACAATAAGTATACTAGCACTCAAGAAATACTAATCAAGACACATTTTGGTCTGTGGAGTGTTTGGTATTATTAAGTTTAATCCCTTTACAGAATGCAATCTAGGCAGCCTTGCCGTGTTGCAGCTGTGGGTCTTACAGGGTTTAAAGGAAAAGATAGAGATCAATACTCTGTAGTATAAAATAGAAAGAGAAATAGATATACTGTACAAAGAGGCAGCATGAAAGGAGCTTGGCAGCAGTGTTGTTTTAGAGATGAAGAAGGGCTTTTAAAGGGGAAAATGAAGAGCCAGAAGGCAGCAGACATCATATACTGAGAAGTAATGCATTGAAAGATGAGATATGAGGAAGCAATAGAGACATCAACATATCTCTCAGGAGAAATAGGCTGGCGTGTGTGTGTGTGTGTGTGTGTGAAAGAATGACAAAGAACAAGCAGAAGTAAAGATTTAGGGTTATAGGGAGATAATAATAGTGTCAGTGTGCTGATGTCATCTGATGACAGAACTCTCCCTTCATGTATATCATGTGATGCTGCCTTCAGGCAACATTTGACTGTAGCAGACCTTTCCCAGACTAACATTAGAAACAGTTTTGGCATGTGTCTCAGCTTCACAACACATCCTCCTGCTCTGGTGTTGAATGCAGACTTCAGGGTTATGGGCACAGTCAGCTGTGCACAGGCTGATGGGACAAAGTACTGCAAAGAATGATAACATCTCCTAGCTACATAATATTCCTCTAGTGTGTGTGTGTGTGTGTGTGTGTGTGTGTGTGTGAGCGCGTGCCTGTGTGGGACCATAACATACCAGCCTTTTGATTGGTCAAGATTTTACAGGAAAGAAGCTATTAGAGCCAGAAGAACACTTCTTCCCTTTTGTTTTGATTATGTAACCAAAGAAGTGCCACTTTTAGCACAGTGAAACAATGCTAATGGGAGACTGATGCAGGTGGATGTCCTGCTGCTACCATGGAAATGATCATGTTTTGACGGTAATGTACTCCAGTTATGGAGCTGCTGTGCACGGTTTTAAAGCTACATTTCTATTGGAGGGGATGTAGTGCTGCTTAACCAGCTTTGAGCAGAGCAAACCGATTTGATTAATAGCGCCATGTATGGAATGGAAGGACACCTGGTTACACAGCGAAATGTGAGCATAAACATGTTCCTTCTGATTGGCCGAAAAACAGTCATAGGACAGACACAGATATTACTAGCCACGGCTATCAGCTGCGGGTTGAAGAGGCCGTGAGTAGGAATCAATTATTTCAGTTTTTTATTTTTAATATATTATTTTATTTCACAATTAGAAAGAAATCCCTTTGAATGTGTGCATTATGGTGGGTAGATTAATGGGGGGGGTCTTAATATGAATGCCTGAAACTCTGAGGCACTGACATGACAAATTGTGAATAAGTTCAATAGTGTATAGATCTTATAGACCTCAGAGTCTCCTACAGACATCTTATCAATCTTCTTCAACACTGTGTTGAGTCTATAAACCCCGATGGAGACAATTAGAAGGTTCCTAAAGGTTCCTTTGGCTAGGCTACCACACCACCCCAGTCAGTGGAATATAACCATGTGCACCCATCACCATCCATCCCCCTGATTGTTGCTCTACGCCTGTCTTCCACCAGTGTCCAGATGCCCGCCGTGCTTTGCTCGTACCACTGATCCTCTGTCTCACGTGTTGACCACCCTCCTTGTCAACGCTCCAATTGACTGAGCTGTACAAAAGGTACAATCGAGCTTTACAAATGTTACCAACTGAGACATTTAAGTCTGGCTTTCCAGTGAGCTTAGCACATGGTTTTAATAGCACCTCCACTTATCCACCACCCTCCCCCGAAATACCTCCACCACTGACCCCCTGCCCTCCGCCTCAGTACCACCTCCCACCCGTCCTCTCCAGACCCGCCCCTTCGTTCCCAGACATGGACAGATGAACCAGGGTCCTTTCAGTTGTCTAATGACCCCACTACAACTACACCGTTACACAGCTACTTCACCTTTACTGGCAACAAATGACTCAATTGTAACATCATCACTGACTAAAGGCCACTGAGTGTCCGCTGTATCATTCCCTGTCTCTTTCCATTTTAATCTGTGCTTGTAGTTAGAAAGACAGACACTAACAGGCTGATTTCATGCCAGCAAGTGAATTTTCCTTCTTTCTAATATCTAATTTTCCCGGCAGTTTTCATATAGAGACCTAATTGCGAAGGAGGACATCTGAAACAAAATGAGTACTTTAAAAACCCTGATGAATGATTCCCTTTTCCAACCCTCTGATCCACGATCCCTGTGATCCAAGCAACATTTCTTATTATAATCTTAATAGTATGGTCTTAAATTAAGATAATGTCTAGATTTGGTGAAAACATATATTCAACATTAAAACTAATATTAATAACTCAAAACTCTTATTTTTTAATTTGTTTTATTTTTAAACTGTTTGGAATGTTGGTCATTTTAAGAAAAGAAATGAACAAAAATGACAAATAATATTTTTCATTTTACACTATGTTGTGATACAGTACATCAAAGAATTATCTATCTCACACAAACTTTTATTTTAAACAGAATACTGGTAACTGCAGTTACTTGTTGAGAAAATAATAATCATTTTTAAAACATAGTTTTGAGATACAGTGTTAGTAGTAATTGTATCATTAAAAATATTGTTTAAATGTCAAATAATTTGAATTCAAGGATAAATATATATTCTTCATATTTTATAACAAAAAAGGATATAATGACATGAAGATGTAGCCAGACTAATTTGTGTCTGCTTAAGAGAATGCGCATGTGCAGGGCTAAAAATGACACTATCATTGTGTGTAATTCAAATGTAAAATGCATATGATATATTCGCAATGAATTGCCAGAACAACCTGATATACCAAGGCAAATGAAATCTCCCACTGGTGTGGAATCATCCAATAGGGTTCATTTATAGGCCAACAAAAGTTTCAATACAAACATGAACCCAGATTAACATGCTATCATAATGGACAGTATAATGGCTTAGCAAATATTTGAGATTGACAATCAATTAACTTAACTCAACGTGGCTGTATCTAGCTGCAAGGACCTAATGTCTCTTGACTTTTAACTTGAATGATGCATTGCATTAAACACACTGGCATTTAAATCATTAACATTTATGCTTAGCAAGTAGGGCTACAGTCTTGGCAAGTGAGAGGGAAGTGTAAGTGTATGGTTGCCACAGCAGAGGGCCTGGACAGTGAGCCTATTGTGTAAGGGACCCAAATTGTACATTATATTTTAAACAATTTATATATTTTAGTAATTCAGCATACATTCTTACCCACAGTGATTTACATTAAGTGCATACATTCTATGATTGCAAGGTGGAACAACCACATAACTCATTAGCAGTAAGCACATCCAAACCATTTGAAGTATCCACCAGTAAAAGTATGTGCTGTGGGGAAGACAGGATGAACAATATAAATTGCAACTGGACACGTTGCTTTGTGCACTGACCAAAGTGACCGTTGTCTCAGTGTGGATTGGCCCAGCACACTGCTGCATCCTGGGGAGCTTAACAACTGGCTGAATCATTGAAGCCTGTTGTGGTGCCAAGGAAATACAGCCAGAGAGAACGCAGAGGCAAGAGAGACCAGAGAGTCTAGAATGACCAGAGAGGCCAGAGAGACCAGAGAGACCCAAGAGGCTGCAGAGGCCAGAGAGACCAGAGAGGCCAGAGAGGCCAGAGAGACCAGAGAGGCCAGAGAGACCGGAGAGGCCAGAAAGGCCAGATAGACCAAAACACACAGCTTTACCAGAGCTAAGTAGGAAAAGGAGCAGAGGAGATGAGAAGACACAAAAAAGTAAAAGCCTAAAAATACAAACACGCATAAAGAAATGCACACACATCAATATAAATGTTTTGCGCCTTTAATTACTAAATAATTCCAGACTCCAATGTTTGAGCTTATTTGCAATATTAAATAATATTTGTATGGTGATAAAATATGTCTTTGTTAATTTATTTAAACATTTTTGGACATACTGCAAATGTAGGATAGTTCAAAGAGAGTATTGTCTTAACATCACAATACTGCACAGCATATCATCAATGCGAAACAACCCAACATAGACAAAATCATAGTGGATTCAAACATCACTACAATTGTTATGTCCACCAACATTCAAAGATACAAATATAACTTCCTCCACACAGCAAGGATAAGAATAACTGCTGACTTGAAGTGGGTAGCCTCTTGGCTTCTGCCCTCTTTGCTAGGCTCTTGGCTTTTTGTCCTCTTTGCTAGCCTCTTGGTTTTTGTCCTCTTTGCTAGCCTCTTGGCTTCTGCCCTCTTTGCTAGCCTCTTGGTTTTTGTCCTCTTTGCTAGCCTCTTGGCTTTTTGTCCTCTTTGCTAGTTTCTTTGCTTTTGTCTGATGCAGGCCAGCAATCTAAATGCCAGGTACAGCCAGCCTATAGTCATTCTGAATACAAGCGCTGCCAGACTGCATCAAAAGCAAAATGAAAGAAATGAGCACCTCCCTCAGATAACAACCGTATCTGGTATATTTAGGAGAAAACACACACACACACACACACACACACAAACAGTTACCCAAATAGGATAATAGTGTTCATCCAATTAAGTTAATTGAATCTAATTCTTTAATATTTAAGTGCATTTTCATTATTCCAAATGCTAATTTCAAAATGTGTGTTTTCAAGTCCCATTGTTTATGGTAATCAAATGTACGTGTTTAAATGTACAATCAGTTCAATACACTGTTTTGTAGTCTCTCCATCTCCTGTGAGAGACTTAATTTCTCCCTGTATTTATCCCAGAGGAACAAGCTATTTAAAAAATGAATCTATTTTCACCATTACAATAACACAGAATTTATTAATATTATAAACCGGGTAGACCGGGATGCTGATTGGCTGAAAGCTGTAGTAAACATTATAACATTTTATATTTTAGTAAAAATGTACTTACAGTATTCATCTTAAGATAGCTAGGTCAGACAACTACACAACACATTCATAGCAAGTACATTTTACTCAACAGCGTATCAATCATCAAAGTTTCAGAAAATGTGAGAAGGAAGAAACATTAAAACATTTAAATGAAATAAATAAAAAACATGAATAGAAAATGAAACGGCAAATGGCAAAAAAGGGGGGTTTGTGCGCTACGTGTTGATCGGATGAAAGCTGGGGTGTATCATTATACACATGGGTATGACAAGAGGTTCTTGGGAGTTTATGCAGTATGGCCAATATAACAAACCTTGGCTAAGGACTGTATCCATACACTCCATATTGCATCATGCCTAAGATCTACTTTTATGCTTTATTGCTTAAATTTTCCATTGGTATAATAAATTGCTCAAATATACCATTGGTATAATAAATTGCTTAAATGTACCATTGGTATAATACATTGCTTAAATGTACCATTGGTATAATAAATTGCTTAAATGTACCATTGGTATAATACATTGCTTAAATTGCTTAAATGTACCATTGGTATAATAAATTGCTTAAATGTACCATTGGCATAATAAATTGCTTAAATGTACCATTGGTATAATACATTGCTTAAATGTACCATTGGTATAATAAATTGCTTAAATGTACCATTGGTATAATAAATTGCTTAAATGTACCATTGGTATAATAAATTGCTTAAAGTTTCAGTTTCAAGGTTTATTTGTCAAATGCACTGAACAACACAGTGTCATCCTGCACAATGACGTTCTTGTGACATGGCACCTGACAACTACGTAGTGAGAGAGAAGAAGAGTATATAAGTGAAAATAATAAATTAAAGCAACAATATACATAACACTATACACTAGCAGTAGTTTAAAAAAAGAGAACTGTAAACTAGCAGCAATCTGGGTAGTATTATTGAACATTTAGATATGGCAAGTATGGCAGTATTATACATGACAGGGTACACTAGCAGCAATTTGAAAAAGAGTACTGTAAACTAGCAGCAATCTGGATAGTATTTTGATAGAGCAGCAATCTGGGTTGTGTTATTGAACATTTAGATATGGCAAATATGGCAGTAATATACATAACAATGTAAACTTGCCGCAATTGGTAGAATTATTGAATATTATATATACATATGAGTGTAATAGCTTATGAATGGTGGCATAGTACACTACAACTACGTAGTGAGAATTTAAGAAGAAAAATGTATACCATTAGTATAATAAATTGCTTAAATATACCATTGGTATAATAAATTGCTTAAATATACCATTGGTATGACACAAAATTACTTGTTTACTGTATACTAGTTTATTAAAGCAATTAGTCCCATTGGGGGTTTGTGGTATATCAAAACCATGAAAAAGGAAAGGAGATGCTGAAATGCAAAAGTAAAAAAAATATTTAATCCATGCTTGAAGAATACAAAATGGGGGAAAAAATAGAAAAAAATACATTTTGAACTTAAAGATATTCATTTCAGTTGGAATACAAACCCTCAAACTGGCTTTCTAGAATATATCAATGTATCATAATTGGGTCACCCCATTTTAGGCCTAGACACAACAAAACAAATATTAATAGTTTAGATCTAGTGGTTTAATTAAAAAAAAAAAAAAAGTTAAACAAAAAAGACTATAACTGCAAAACTGTATGTATTTTAAATAACACAATAATGATTATTTTATCAATAATTCATAGAATATTATGGTCGACATATTACATTATATTAATGACAAATCTCGGCGTTACACCTAGAACAAAATCAGCTGTGTTAGAGACAAAACAGACCAATAAATGCGTTGACTGTTGGACACTTTTTCCATGAAATTAGATAATTAATTATTATTAATGTAAAAATCTATGTTATTCACAATACAATATTCACAAGACTTATTCAGATAAAACATAAAATTATAGATAGTCTGAGTACAGCATGTATATGTGGCAGTGCTAATTTAGGTGGAAGAAGAAAAGGGAATCTCTGCAGAAGGGTGGGAGCTAAACTATGGGTTTTAATTGCTGTAAAATGGCCTGTAAGCCTTTCCTCCCACATCATCTAGGGTAGTTAACATGCTATTAGTCTCTTCTCCCCTTGGCCCCAGTGGAGAAAAGGAAGTAAAGGAGAAATTCATTATTTTTCAGCTTGATGTCAGGTGGATCCTTACCCTGTAATTACCATCAAACAGTGGCCTAGGGTGGTCAAGTGTTCTAAGCGGTTGAATTTGGTGCACATGTACTGCTGCAGCATATGGGTTCAAATTTGGGTAACTGCTCTTCCTGCAAAGACTCTGTCCTCTATCACTCCCTGTTTCCCCATGTAATAAACCTTATATCCTTATGTGTTTTAAAAGTAACATAGATTTTGCATTGGCGAAAGTTTGCTCAAATATTTCATGGATTGCATTTGTTTCAGGTTCAGAAACCACCAGCAAGTATCATTAAAAAAAGCCAAATTCCACATTTAAAAGGCTGACGGTTTGGCCTTAGCAGGAGGGCCGTGGCCTGGGAATTGTTATGGTACTGTATCTCGCCACTTGTACCTCAAACAACATACCTCGCACCTCAGCTCCCGGCCACACAAGCCGCCCCACAGGCACTGTGCACACCATGCAAGGAGGGAGACTCACGGCAGTTCACATAGAGCCTCCCTCTCTCCCCAGGTTCCCTTCTCGCTCCCCAGCAACTCAAACAACCTCTAGCTACATGGCAACAAAGACAGCAACAAAAACGAGCTAAAGAGGATGACGAGCTCAGCAGTGATGCATTCGTCTTTATGTATACCACACCACAGTTGTCCCATAGGGGATGTTGCAGTGATAATTTAGCTCATATTTGTATTTATTCATTGCCAGAAATGCTAGTAGCTGAGGTGTCCTCCTATCCACATTTTAGGGAAAAAGCTAATTTTACATGAAAACCAATGATGTACTGTAATGTTACACAGGATTGATTAATTGCAACCAATTCCAATTGACTAAGTTACTCTAAAATGCATGAAAAACCATACACCACTGGAATGCATTAGATCATATCACACCAAAACGATTTTGCTGAACCAGCAGAGAGAGAGGGAGAGAGAGAAAGAGAAAAAGAGGGAGCGAGGGAGACAGGGACAATGTATACTGTATGTCAGAGAGAATGTGCATGGCTGTGTGAATATGCATTTGTGTGTCTATATGTGTGTGTGTGTGTGTATAGGTGTGTGTGTGTGTGTGTACATTTAAATTGCCCAAAACGGTGAATGTATTTACCCCTACGCTTTTTTCTATAATTATAAACCACATGACAATTCAAGTGCCCAGCTGCCGCAGGGTTGTTTCCCTGCTGTCTCAAATTAAAATACGACAACTGTACGCCTGTGTGTGCTTGGCTGTGTGTTCCGGGGAGAAAGAAAGAGAAACCCCTGCCATGGCAATGTGCTTTTCTGACACCTCATCATAACCCAAACTAAACCCCGGCACACATATTGTATTCATTATCCTCTGGCTCCATCCTCCGCAGCCCGGCCTCAGCCTCCCAGCCTTAAATCCTGCAGTCCTCATCGTGAGAGGAGAAATCCTGTCTTAATGCTGCCATTTCAGATTTAAATTCCTGCCATTGGTGCACCTCTCTTGAGGGAGAGGGCTCATTGTAAAAACAAACTGTCTGGCTGTCGTTGGCTCTGTGTAGGTGTAAATGTTCACATAGAGCTGCCCTGAGGACATGAATATTTCAACACGTACATTAGCTCAGTGTACGTTACCTTGGAATGTACAAAGTCATGAGACGAGAGGGGGTTCTCGCATCCCCAATATCTCGACAGCGAGTGGTTTGGAAACAATCAAAATGGCCCTGCTCTGTCATGGAGAAAATTGGTCGAATTTGAGAAAAGAAATATCCGACTGACATCATTTGTAATGCAAATATTAACTTGCCCCGCGGGGAAAAAAATCCACGATGGTCAAATGCAGAGCAATGGGATTAAATATCATAATCAGCGTCACTGTGGTGTCTGGGGACAATGTATGGAGGCTGGCTGTGCTGTGCTGTGCTGTGCGTAGGATGGCTGACTAGCTGCAAATTGCAGGTCTTCCTCAGAGAAAAGCCTAACAGCTCAGAAAATAACAGTCTGTGACAGCTGAGTGCTACAAGCTTGTCAGTATGGAACAAACAATAATTTTGTATAACAGAGCACAGAGTAGGCTGCAGGTGTACATTCGTCATTTATGGTATACAGTATTTCCTATCTTTGTATAATAACCTGTTTGCATGTGTGTGTTCATGTTTGTATCATTCACATTCTGGAACAACTGATTTGTTTGTTAGGATCCCTATTAGCTGTTGCTCTTCCACATGTCCACAGACAACACAAAACATGCGTAAGACCGCTGTAAGACTTGTCATATTCAAAATCTTGGTCCCACGTTTCATGAGCCAATAAAAAAAGATCACAGAAGCTTTCCTTGCATGCTAAATTTTGTGCACAAATTTGTTTTCATCCCTGTTAGTGAGTATTTCTCCTTATCGAAGATGACCTATCCACGTGACACACGTAGCATTTTAAGAAGCTGATTGGACAGACTGGTCCACAGGTGGTCCTTGTGCTGAAGGTGACTACGTCTTGAAGTGGTTTCCTGGTTGCCACATGATTATTTTATAGTTTTGTCTACGTCTTCAATATTCTATGCGGAAAAAGTCAAACTAAAAAAAATTCCCTTGAGTAGGTGTGTTCCAAACTTTTGACTGGTACTGTACATCTCAACATCTACTGCAGCGCGAACACACCCACACCCCACAAATCAGCACCGCACCAACGCCCCCATCAAAAAACAGCTGGGCCAACCCTCCCCTACACACCTACCTCCAATTGGGACCTCATCAGAGGAGGTATTCAAGGGTATTCGAGGGATTTTGCTGCCTGTCTCCTCCCTGTGTCTCTCCCCATTACATTATATAGAAGCAAGTTGTTTAGGTCAGAAAAGAGTGGGTGGAGCTGTGTCTTAAGCTACTGTTTTACAGATGTGACCAAACATGAAAACACCCTTTCATTTTCTGTAAACATACAGTATTAAAAAAAAATCTATTGTATTTCATTTTTATGGTTGGTAAACATTGTTATATTAGATTAGATTCAACTTCATTTTCATTGAACAAGTACAAGTACAGTACAACAAAATGCAGTCAGCATATCTAACCAGAAGTGTAAATAGAAGAGGGCAGAAATGTACAAGTATTAAGTATATGTATATTACAAATGGAATGTACTGTATAGATGTGCAATGAAGGCTAATGCGGGACAAATGGCAATACTACATACGCAATTGAGGCGAATAGAGGAGGGCAGAAAAATGTACAAGTATTAAGTATAGTGTAGGTACCAAGTGCAGGTACAAATGTCAATTCTAAATGTGCAATCGAGGCAAATTGAAGGAGTTAGGTAGCGTGTGCAAACGGCATGTATAGATTGCAGCAATGAGGTCCCCGATGTAGACATGTATAATGTAACAACTGAATGAGGCAAGTATGATGGCAATTCTAAATGTGCAGTGAAGGCAAATTGAATGTGCAAGGTGCATGTGTAACTGAAATGCAGGGATAGCAGCAGTGAGGTTCCTGGGGTAGACATGTACCTGTAACTACTGAAAACTACAATTATCAGACTTTGCAAGGCAGTGTCAGTCCAGTAGTGGACATCATGTCATGGATTTTTACAATTTTCTACATATTGTTATTCCCAAACGTTACTCTTTAATTAAAAAAACACAGACAAATGACTTGGACAACATTTTAGCTATTTCCTGGTTGCACAGACTTAGGCCAAGATAACTACCAAAGATACAAACAAATGCAGGCTTTCATTTTGAGCCTTTCATTTGGAACCATTCCAGGGAGTTACATTGGTATTTGTGGGTGTTGTCCTCCTGGAAGGAATATAACCTCCAACAGACACAGTATGTGAACAAAGGTTCCTAAGATTACACTACAAAAACCCATGTTGATCCACAGACTTTAAGAGTTCTAGACCACATTCAAGGCTCCTTGTACCAGCAAAGCAACCTAAAAACATTTACAGAAAGAATGCATTCCCCATTGAACCATGATGGAGCTCACAGACGCCCAGCCTACCACAAGGAGTCGCTAGATTCTGCTTGAGTAAATTGAGATAGAAGGGAGTTGACACCCACAGCTCTACATAACACTGTGCATTGCCTTAGGACACCCCTGGAAACATATCTGGTGTGTTAAGTCTGTCTTTCTGAATTGAGTTTTTTTAAACAGACAATTTGGGATTTTCAACACAGAGAAATGACTCACTAAAACAAGAAGTGATACACTCAATCTCTCCTCTAATTTTAGCAAAGAGAGGATGGCGTTGCATAATGTTGATATTAGCCCTCTAAGTACAGTGAAGGGCAAGGCGTGCTGACAGTGAACATCAAAGTGAACATGAAGAGCTCTCCAGATATGAGCCATAGCACTACAGTCAGTAATGACACTCAGAAAAGCTCCTTTGCTCCAGTCCTCTTCCATACAAAGCCATTAGAAAAGCCCCGTACTTACATGTGCACACGCATACACTCTGCCTGGGCCGGACACGCCTTCCACTGTGGCATTTATAAATGTGATTTCCTCTTGATGTTGTTACCACTGAATAGACAGAAGAGCTTTTAGCCTAGCTGCATACTAAGCCATAGAAACTGCCCATATTCCAAAAGGCACCCTATTCCTTAAATAGGGCACTAGTTCTTATCAGGGCCCATAATGGCCTGTTGAAAAGTAGTGGACTCGATAGAGAATAGGGTGCCGTTTGGAGGTCGTTCAGATGCACTCATAAACACAGCAGAGCAGAGAAGACTGGGTTTATGTTACCCTTCTTGAAGGCATGTCATGTTAGCTGGTGTCACTGCAGGGTTTTATTTAAACTCCTGTTTAAGGTTTAGGATTCTGAACTTATGATGGTATTAGAGATTAACACATATATATACTATACAATGGATCTCTCCAACACAAACCACCAAAGCCTTTTTCAAATAAATAGGGGTGGCAGGTAACCTAGCCGTTAAAGCGCCAACCAGTAACTGAAAGGTTGACAGATATAATTCTGAGCCGGCAAGGAAAATCACATGTAGTTTTGTCCCTAAGCAAAGTAGTTAACCTTAATTCCTCCCAGGTCTTTGCTGTAAATAAGGAAGTGTTCTCTTACTTATTTTAGGACCTTTGCTCTAACAACACTCGAGGCCCAAGACATCAAATTGAGTACTCAGGCTTTAAATAACGGACTATTCACCATTAATGTATCTAAACTTCATTTCTACAAGCAAGTTAGACCAACATTTCATTGATCTGTGTATTCAGGCAGATTCCAGCACTTGTAGCCAACTTCCTTCAGAATCAAATTCACAGTTAATAACCCCTGATCTTATTTGGCTATATGTGGGTCCTCATCAGACATCGCAGACCAACCTTTACACAGGCTGTGGTGCCAGGGTCACTTTATGATCCTGAGACCTGTGATTTGGCTATTGAGTGCAGAAACAGTGGAGTTTTATTGGATCCAGCCAAGCACAAAAACAGTTTCCTCAAGATGCCTCTCTCCCCCCATTTTCCCTCTGTTTTTCTCTCTTCCACTTTATTATCTTAGGCCCATCCCCCTTGCCTCTCTTCCTTTGACTAGTTTTATTTCCATCTTTATTCCCGAGCACTCGTATAAAAATGTCCCTTTTTTGTGTCTTTTATATGAAAAAGCCATTATAATTCATTTGGGCCTAAGGACATCAAACCATGCCCATTCCACCACTCTCTCTAAAGTATATCATATAGGTCACTCAACAAAAATGATGCAAATTGGGACCTGGAAAAAAAAAGGTAATTTGTACCTTGTTTTTCCAAACTATCAGCTATTGTTCTCTGTAAAATTTTAAATTTTGATTGTATAAAACTGAAACCTGCTGATTGATTGAATGGTTTTATTCTCAAGTGTAAATCGTAAGCTAAATTAAATTGCCCAGTGACTTTTTGTTTTAGAATGCTTGCACAGAAAATATACAATATGTGACAATTTCCTGTTACAATGCATTTGCATTGAACTTTTGTTTAAATGAATAAATAAACATCTAAATTAACAGTTGGACGTAATGTCCTCACGTACAAAATCAGGTTCTCACACACAGTGTTGAGAAAAACTGTGTTTTTATTATCAATTCAGGCCAACTGCCTAATAATACATTTGCAGCACAGCCACTTGACTCTCCCACTTACCTTTAACATCCCAAGTAGGCTTAACCTACAACATAAAGTAGCCTAGGAAAGAACTGACAAATATTTGCCATATTCAACTTATTACGATAAGCCAATATTTTTGCAACAATCAATTCTATAGTGAAACTCTAGATCTAAAATAATTTTAAAAAATCAAGGTTAAGCTTCAGATATTACCTATTGAGTTTTTCTCAAATGCCATGTTCCACTTCACATAGTGTAGTTTTCTCAGTAAAATGGGGTTTGCATAGGTCGCTTGGTATGTATTGTATTCTGTTGGGGCCAATGGAGTGGGCAGGTTTGAATGTCATGCTAGACATGTTATCTGTATTGCCCCATGAAATGACACTATGTACAGATTCTACACAACATTAATTTGATTAAAACAACATAACATTTTTTACTGATTACAATTTACTATCTTTAGAATGAATTACACACATTGCAATGCATTATACACATTGCAATGCATTGCAACTGCATGCTTTTATTTTGAAGGTTTCCTCATTACCACACGTCATTGTTAGTGCTTCTGGCAGAATACTAGTAAGCTTCAGCCATTCTTGAACGTCAAGACAATCCTTGTTTTACATAAAAGCATTATTTTTATATCTGAAAAATATAGTGTTGCTTATAATTCTGTGAGGAAAACATATTCTCTGCATACATTCAAACTTATTTGGCAAATATCTTTCATTTAAAAAGCACAACTGTATTATCATTTGTTGCAATAGAATCATTTACATTTTTGGGGTAAAGTTCCATTTCCCTTTTTGCTGAAGGGATTGACATTATTGTATGACAATACCAGGCAGACATATACTCAGTAAAACGTTAATGAAACACAACCCAACCAATGGCAATCTGCCCCCTAGTCAAATTAGCCTACATTTAAGCTATTATTTGTATGTGTATTTCAAACTGTGTTGAGGTATAAATTGGAGTAAGACGCTTTTCAATCCCAATATATGTTAATGTCATTGTCACCAATCAACTGCATTAAAGCTAGAAATAAATATTTAAATATTTGTATGCTATCTATGCTACCAGCTGATATGAATGGGTGTTCCTTTTAGCTCTAATTAGAAGAAAAAACTAAATTAGCAGTCACTTTAAAATCAGTAGCACATAGTATAATACCCACATTGTGGGTCTATTACAAATAATACTATTAACTTTGTTAAAACAGAGTTAATGTCTGTGTACCAATGACTGAGTCTTCTTGACCTGTACACCTCATGTTTTGCAAGTGTATCCATAAATAAGGTAATAAAGAGCACAATGGAACTTAACCACTGCTACAGATGTTTTTGTAAACAAAACAGGAAGCATACAAAAAAGAAGGTTTCTACCTAAAAACCCACACAGTCTGTGCTCCAACCATTAAGTAGACACCCCCTAAACACTACGCCCTCAGCCCTTGAATGATGTTTTTACATTGTTACGTCCCAGTGTAAATGCAAGTGCATGGTTGGTGCTAGCAAACTTGGAATAGAGTTTGCTTGCCAGCTATAAACCTCACAAGATGTCTGACCGATAAGGTAAGGATTGGATTGGATTGAATTGTGGTGATATTAACCTGGCAAGTGAGCAAGGTGTGTAATCGCCCCTCAAATTAAATCAAAGGCAGAGGGGACAAAACTACATCCGGTTTTGATGGGGATTACCCAGAGAAAAAGTGGCAAGGGTGATTTCTTACAGCGGCTGTCTATTTTGCAATTGGAGACCAGCTGGAGTGATTCATAACAGACCATGATGCTGTTAACAGAACATCATGCTGTTTTGCGGACAAGGAAATACACTTCTGTGGGATTATCTAGGAATTTGAGCCAAGATCCGTTGCACTAATTTGCTCTATTGGCAACATTTCAATCTAGATGTGAGCTTACGATACCTTCCTAATTGTAACAGTGGATCATATGGGGTCTGTATTAAAGCATAGCATCTCATACTTAGAGGCTTAGAGAAAGTTTCTGTCTGCAAGCTATCAGATTGCTGCACATGACCTGTCTGACCACCTATACTGACTCTGCTTAACTGGGCTCACATCCCACACACACACACACACACACACACACACACACACACACACACTCACACACACACACACACACACACACACAATGTTATTTATGTATTTTCCAATACATTTTAATTTTTGATTTGGACGAGCAGGAACCTTGTGTATCTTGTGAAACAAACTGACAATCGTCCTTAAAGATGTGTTCTGCAGTTTTTCACAATTAGTAAACAAGTTTTTAAACCTCCCATTTTGGGCATGATTGAAATATTTTGTTCACATCTTCATAATGTATAGGTAGAATTGTTATCTTATCTCAGTCAGCCATAAAATTCCAAAGCAGGAGGTTTCACATTTCTGCAAACCGCCATTTTGCTACTTCAGCAAAAAGCATTCTCTATGGGAATTTCCAAAAAAGTGGATGACTACTGGCTCAGTATGGTTTAAAAGCGTTAAAATCAGGCTCATATTGGCATAAAAATAAGTAAGTGAAAACTCAAATTTGTTTAAAGCTTAAGTACGTAACTTTCAAGAACAGGAAGTATTTCCGCATAATTTTCCTCAAAATCTCATCTGTCACTGTTGTGATGTCAGTTCACTCTTAAAGCCCCACATGTAATCTGTTCACTTTATTCAGCTCATCTAAAAAATGTCTTCATCCGACCAGGTGTGTTGACATGCCATTCTTTTAATTATATATTAAAATTAATCACTTATCTAACAGAAGAATTGACACATCAGCATCGCTGTGTAATGCATTTTGCTCCTTGACTTCCATCCATTGTGGATAAGCCAATAGCATCCAGCTGCAGACCCAGACCACACAATAGCATCCAGCTGCAGACCCGCAGACCAGCCAATAGCATCCAGCTGCAGACCCGCAGACCAGCCAATAGCATCCAGCTGCAGACCCGCAGACCAGCCAATAGCATCCAGCTGCACCAATGTTCACTCGAGTTTTCAAACGGGTCAATCTGCTTTTCTTTTAGCTGAGTTGCTTTCTTTTGATCTAAAATGTATTTTCTTAGGTACCGCTACATTCTGAACTTCTTCCATTTTTATAAAATTGGCTCACTAGCGTGTCTCGCCACTTGATCCACAAAATGAGATTAGTCACTTCCTTATTTTTTTCAGCCTCAGCTCTTTTGATTTGTCAAACGCATAACTTCCAGTGCACTGGAAAATTTTTCCCGCCAGTGCGCGAGCCGACCACTTTTTCCATTAGCAGCAGTACATGGTATACAGAGGTTTTTCAGATGCGGACCTGGGACCATCTGATATGGTCCATGATCCAGATTAATAGAATAGCAATGTGTTTATACAAAACACTTACGTACTTCAGTTTTAAAAACGCATTAGCTGCATATCATATTGTAGCATAACAAGTTAGCGAGTCAGCTAGCTACCTTCCTTCCTATCATGCTACTGAAGCCACGTACCCTTTGTAGCATCACAACCCTTGTATTACTTGTGAGCAGCCATTCGTGTGTTGTAAAAATCATCTGTGATTGGCCAACAAAGAATGGCTCTCTAGTATCTGTGAAATGGATTGACTACTTATTTTTATGCTGGAACAAGACCTTCCAAAAATGGAGTAACTTCAAAGTCACTTTACATTGCCTTGCTTTGACAGTAAAGCACAAATGTAATGTTATTTAACTTAGTAAGTGAGGAATTCAATGGACAAAAGGCTTCTTTTTTCACACTTTTTTAGATGTTTTTAGGTGTTTTTAGAGCAAAAAAAAGATTTTTATAATAAAAATTAATGTTAACCTTTGTCCTTAACTTCTGTTACATTTTTTATGATTCAACTGATTAACAGTTATCAAAGTTAACTTCTTGGTGAACGGATTAACGGTTAGCGAAGTTAAATTTTTTGATTAACTGTGCCCAGCTATGTTTAAAACCCATGTAGGTATTTACAAAACATTGTTTACAAAATTCTTTAAAATAAAATTGTTTTCTTTAATGCTATTTTCTATACATATACATTTAATGCTATTTTCTATACATATAAATGTACACAGTAGTCATAAAAGTCAAAGTAAGAAAAATAGATGTTCCTTAACGTAGCTAACTTTAGTGTAGCTAGCTTCTGCTTAAGTTGTTTTGAAGCAGTCAAGACCACCACAATGTAATAATAAGAGATGATAAATAACAAGCAATATGTTACTTTACCAAACCAGCGTGTTTATCAGACTAGCGTGTTTACCAGACCAGCTGTTCCGTTTCCTTCATGGCTCCAAGGTTGATGACTCAGACACCTAACCACACAGTGTGCCCCATCCCCCGTTCCTTGCTTCAGCTGCTTCTCCAGCATTGAAGCTGTTGCAAATTAAGTTGCTGCTTAAATACTATTTCTTCGTACTCCTGTCTCCACATTGTTGTATTAGGTAGTTAAATTAGGTACTGATGATTTCAATCTTGAAAACATATATTCAAGATTGAAATCACTGTAGGATGTTCGCCTTTTTGTTCACAAGCCACTGCAATGTGCTTGGGATCTTTTCCTCCTATCTTTTTGGTAGAAATGTCCCTGTGTTTTTTTTCCATCTATTCATTCATTTTTCAATTTTAACAAGATGCCCAGACACTGTTGAGCTTTGAGGGATGGTCTTACCTTTGTAGTGCCTGGGTGTTGTGATGCTGCTTCCAATTCCTGATTATTAATCAAAATGTTGTCACTGGGATATCCAAACACCTGGATGTTATTTTATACCTGAATTGTCCACATTTTTTGCATTACTTAATCTCTAATTTCAGTAGAATGGTCTTTGGTCTTCATTTCCCTCCAGATTCACAGCCTGACCAATAAACTTTTTTTTATTTTAATCCAGAAAATGTGATAGCCATTTCAATGGTTGCATGTGGAGGCCATTGGTAAATTAATTGTTCGAGCAGTTTCTTTCATCTATGTGAAGTTGAAGCTTCCACCATACAGAGGTTGAATGCAAGCAAGATATTTCATTTTTTTTCTTCTTACAAATATTTATCAACATAAAACCAATGTCACCGTGTAATAATTGATTTTGTGTCCGTGTTCTAAAACAAAATATTAAAGAGCTCAAATATCAAACTGTTGTATGTTTTTATTATTATAAGCAATAATAAAAACATGCAAATATCAAATATAATATACAATAAAATATAAAATACTTTCACAACTAAGCTGCTTTTAACATATGAGTTTTAGTGGTGACACAAAAAATGTGAAAGCCTTAGAGAAAGATGTTCAGAAATATACACAACTATTATATAGGTCAGTATCTTACAATAATACAAAAACTCAAGATGTTTTGAGATGTTTGGGTTTAAAAACTCAAGATGTTTATTTTGAAAAATAAAGTTAATGAGTCAGGTTTAGGGACAACCACTTGTTATTAGAAATAGGTTGATAAACCATGATAATAATTGAACACCATCTTTGTTATTGTCTAGTGTTGAATAAGAAAGAATTACGTGAGTTAAATAGTCTTACATTTTGTGTATTTTTTTGTGACTGCAATTTCTACCACTTCCATCACCTATATTATGACTACGTTTAGGTTTCCCCATTATCTAGGACAGCCAGCTTTCCAATTCAAGAAATCCATCTAATTCTATTTTTTTTTTATCTATATAGTTCACATTCCTGAGTAAATAAAAAATTTCACTTAAAAGCATCAATCATAAGATGTCACATTACTGACAAATTACAGCGTGCTATTATGTTCTGCAGAGTACTCCGAGGCGGCAGGGTCTGAACCATCACATATTTTCCCTGAGTGTTCCATGATGAAATTCAATTGTGTGCATCCACCCAGGATTGCAAAACGCACAGAACACACAGTGAGACAAAAAAAAAACAGCCGCCATAATTACCCCATTAAACACTAATGTGCCTAAATCATTTGGGTACGGCTTTCCCGTGGGGGCTTCCAAATGACCCCCCTAACTACTACACAGTGCACTCGTTCTGATCGAATTAGCAATGAGGTGTTGAGTAGAGTTATTTGTTTAATTCCCACACTAGTAATGCAATGTATGCTGCAGTCATTTCCTTCATTCAAGGTTTCGGCTTGGAGTACAGGGGCCCGGGCCCCCCCCCCACACTAACTCACTCAGCAGAGGATCAACCCCAGCCCAGCCTGCCTCTCCCTCATTACTCCCAGTGTCTTCCTGAAAATGCACTTTTAAGCTCCTTAATTGCATTTGTGAGATAACCCTGTGGGTTAGTGACAGGAAGCTGGCGTCGGGGCTGGGCCGGCCTCTTTGCTTTAAATCAATGGCCCATCCAGGCCTAATGCAGCTCTGGGCAGCTCCTCAGGAAGCATTAGGCCTATTAGTGCAAGGCTGGCAGGAACACACACTCGGATATTTATGGGTAACGGCTGCAACGGCAGCAGGGTGGTGGTGGTGGTGTGTGGGGGTGGGGTGGTGGCGGTAGTGGTGTGGGGGCGGGGGGGGCAGAGAAAACTTGTTGCCTCCCACAATGTGTCAGTGCTTGCCAGGGGTCCCGGGGTCTGGTTTTGGAGAGACGATGTGTTGCCAGCCCGCCCGCCAGCCTGGCAAGATGCACCCAAGAAGCCCGCTCAGCAGTGCAGATGGTCCCCGCGTCCTGTGGTCTTAGCACGCCTGGCAGGGGCGGGACACACACATGCGCGGGGGGGGTGGGGCTTACGGGGGAATACACTAGAACAACAGCCGACTACAGGCCCGCAGTCCACCCCAATCACGGGACTGCCTCTAGCAATTAACTCACAGGCAGACAATGTGGGAGGAATTTAATGTTTTTGTGCTTGACTGTGTTTGACCGTGTGAGCACGTTTGTGTGTGTGTGTGTCTGTGCGTATGTGCTGAGTCAAACGGGGTCATCATTATAGATGAGGCATCGTGTCTCCGCTACTATTTCTTGTACCTGAGTCTCATTTGTTGATAGGACTGTATTACCTTCCAGCCTAATGGTTGATTCCTCTTTTATCCCTCTGAATGTGATGCAGCCTGACTGAGAGCGTTTGGGTGGGTTTGGACAGACAACAGGAAAGTATAGAACAGCAGCAACCTCTAAGGCCTCACAGAAAAGTCAAAATGGGATGGAGCAGCCAGACTCGTTGTTGAAGTCAGTGAAAACACTATATCTGATAATAGCTTTGAACAGCTATTGGCCAAATGTATCTACTGTATTTCCGCTGTAGAGATCAGAGCCTATTTGCTAGACTGTCAAGCGTCACCCGCTCATGCCAAGGGTTTTCCTTGTCACAATCATTGCGCCGTCACCTCACCTGAACACTTTCACACAGTCGGCAGATGTTCCTAAGACACACGCACACACAGTGCATTATTCCAGTCCCACAGACCCTGGTGTGTGCTTGTGGTATAAGTGTCAATACAACCCTGCCATCCTATTGGAACTATTTCCCTTTATAAACCTCATCTCAGACACATTGTATGGATTTTCCAGGGCCTGTGTCTTTTGTTTAATGC
>JACXGI010011138.1:0-17459 GCA_016801175.1 Esox masquinongy | reverse complement strand
AAATGGTCCTGTATTTGGCTCCATCCATCTTCCCATCAATTTTAACCATCTTCCCTGTCCCTGCTGAAGAAAAGCAGGCCCAAACCATGATGCTGCCACCACCATGTTTGACAGTGGGGATGGGGTGTTCAGGGTGATGAGCTGTGTTGCTTTTACGCCAAACATAACGTTTTGCATTGTTGCCAAAAAGTTCGATTTTGGTTTCATCTGACCAGAGCACCTTCTTCCACATGTTTGGTGTGTCTCCCAGGTGGCTTGTGGCAAACTTTAAACGAGACTTTTTATGGATATCTTTATCCATATCCACTTTATCCACTGAACTTCTGGAGAGAGTTTGCTGCACTGAAAGTAAAGGGGCTGAATAATTTTGCACGCCCAATTTTTCAGTTTTTTATTTGTTAAAAAAGTTTGAAATATCCAATAAATTTCGTTCCACTTCATAATTGTGTCCCACTTGTTGTTGATTCTTCACAAAAATTACAGTTTTATATCTTTATGTTTGAAGCCTGAAATGTGGCAAAAGGTCGAAAAGTTCAAGGGGGCCGAATACTTTCACAAGGCACTGTATGTACCTATACTGCGACTAGAGTAACCATACCAACAGTATTTTTTGGAACTTTTACACAAAGTTTGCTGTACCAATGAACAGGCTAAAACATACATTGAAAGCATAAAAGCAAGCCCCAGTAACTTTACTTGTAAAGTTCAAATCTTATTAATGATGTGAATTAGAATGTGATACAAGACAAAGAAAACTGTGTTGAGCACCCTCTTGAATTGCCCGTTTTTTCACCACATTCTAGAACAGTGGGTGAAAGTCCTTAATGATACAGAAATACCTCACCTTCAAGAATTTCTCAGAAATCTTAATGATCATCGCACAAGGACATCAGATTATATTTCTGGAGCGGATTGGATCCTCACTCTGATACAAGCAGTCAGAAACAGCGACATGGTATTGTACCTTTCAGCATATCAACTGTCTTCCTCCTAAACAACATACTTATTCTGCGCTCACAAGGTGTGTACTGTAGTTAGCTGATTACCAAGCTAGGCAGATATCTTAACCGGTTCAATCATTTCCAAGACAAATTCCAGATTTTTACTGATATTTTTTCCCAGGTAAAACTGCAATGAAAGTTACAGAAATAAAAGAAATACAATTTATGAAACAATGTTAGTTACCGGGAATGTAACTCTGGTTATATGAGTGGAACGGAGCCCGCCAAGAGGGCTATGCTCCTAGTGGTTTACCCCACCACTGAAAATTAATATGCACGTAGCTCATATAGGGGCACACCTGCTAATCGGTGGCGCCGTTCTATCTGCAGAGCCCATTGCCCAGCGTCGTTCTTTTATTCGGTTGGACAGACATACTGAAACTCCACGTCAGTTATGTCTATAACGTCCCCATAAGGACTCATGCTGAACAACCGGCGATCGCCTGCTCTTGTTCATTCTCAGTGAAAAAGGGAGAGAACAAGAGCAATCAGTGGTGGGTGATTTTGAATTTGCTTTCCTTATGCAGTGAGGGAAAAAATTATTTGATCCCCTGCTGATTTTGTACATTTGCCCACTGACAAAGAAATGATCAGACTATAATTTTAATGGTAGGTTTATTTAAACAGTGAGAGATAGAATAACAACAAAAAAATCCAGAAAAACACTACTTGATTTGCATTTTAATGAGTGAAATAAGTATTTCATCCCCTCTCAATCAGAAAGATTTTTGGCTCCCAGGTGTCTTTTATACAGGTAACGAGCTGAGATTAAGAGCACGCTCTTACAGGGTACTCTCCACTATGGCCAAGACCAAAGAGTTGTCCAAGGATGTCAGGGACAAGATTGTAGACCTACACAAGGCTGGAATGGGCTACAAGGCAATCGCCAAGCAGCTTGGTGAGAAGGTGACAACAGTTGGTGTGATTATTCGCAAATGGAAGAAACACAAAAGAACTGTCAGTCTCCCTCGGTCTGGGGTTCCATGCAAGATCTCACCTCGTGGACTTGCCATGATCACGTGAACGGTGAGGAATCAGCCCAGAACTACACAGGTGGATCTTGTCAATGATCTCAAGGCAGCTGGGACCATAATCACCAAGAAAAAAATTGGTAACTGTTACAAACCCTGTGGCTCTAGCAGTCTAGGGTGGATGGTACAGAGCCCCGTAACATAAAACACATGCAAATTAGTGTGGTATACAGGAACAGTGAGAACAAACGACAGACAACCAAAGCTACCGTCAAACATAAAACGTTTATTATAAACACACGGTAAAGGGGGTAGGGAAAAGGGGCTGAGCTGAACCCAAGAAATGAAATAATATAGTCAAAACACCCCTAAACTGAACTTGCCTGCCTCAAGAACCGCTTAGCTGACTACTAACCAGTACAAAAATACAGTGGGTGGTCCGCTCAGTTCTAACTAGTGTTTTTAGACAAAGTTTTCCTACGGGTTGTGTATGCCCAAGGGCGACTTGCTGAAAACCCCCTTTTCCCAGGGACACAGGGATAAACAAAACACACAGGTTGAACAAGGACTAAACAGCACACAGCAAACAATTGACTAGACAACATCAAACAAAACACCACAGCAATACAAACTCACATGAAACTGGACAAAGTGAGATGCATGTGCTAAACTAAGTGATGTATGTCTGAACAAAGTGCCTGTCTATCAAAAAAGGTATGCATCTCAAGAGTGTCTCTGTCCATGTGGGGTAAATCAAAAGAGTCTCTCTGGGTGAACCAACTGGGTTTTTGACTGGGTTTTTAAGCCAGGGGATGTGTGATGCGATTGGGTAATGGAAAAAGGAACAGGTGGTGCAATTAGGAGGGGTGTCCACCGATTGGTCCACCTCAGCAGTCAGGCCATGTACTCATGACTGCCAGGTGGGAAACACCAACGAGCACAATCAGGAACAGGAGGAGCTTAAGAAGCAGGAGGGGAAAAACAAACGCACATACAGGGTACCTGCATGCGTAACACTCCCCACCCTTAAAAGAGCAAATCTCCAATGATTTGCGACTCAAGACATAAAAAGTATACAGAACACTATTTGCACAACGTGCAAAGGCATCCACACAGGATAGAAAATAAATCATACATCACTACACACGAGACAACGCATCTGCCAGTACATTATCAGACCCCTTTTTGTGGCGGATCTCCAAATTATAATTTTGCACAACAAGTGCCCAACGCATAAGGCGTTGGTTCTGGTTGTACATACGGTGGAGAAAAACTAAGGGGTTATGGTCCGTATACACTATCACTGGCAGTGCACTGGAACCAACAGAGTCCCAAGTACTGCAGAGCTAACAACAAAGCAAGAGCTTCTTGTTCAATGGTTGAATAGTTAGTCTGACACTTGTTAAATTTTCGAGAAAAATAACAGACAGGATTGTCTACTCCACATTGGTCTGCCTGCAGCAGAACAGCACCAGCACCTCTGGCACTTGCATCCACCTCTAGTTTAAAAGGTTGCTCGAAATCCAGAGCAGCAAGAACAGGGGTATTACACAGGAGTGCTTTGGCAGTGTTGAAAGCAGCTTGACAATCTGTAGACCAATCAAATGTTCTTGCCGGACTGAGCAAATCCGTCAACGAAGCGACTACTGCAGAGAAGTTCTTACAACCATTCCTAAGAAACGGCATAGCTCCCGTCTGGTAGTAGGTGCAGGGAAGGTAGTAATAGCTGAGACCTTGGCATCAACAGTGCACACCTGACCCTGGCCAACCTGTTTGCCAAGTTAAGTAACAGTGGCTTTCCCAAACTCACACTTTGCCAAGTTTAGGGTAAGAGAAGTGGCTGCTAGACGTTCACACACTATCCCTAGTGTATGGACGTGATCTGTCCACTCTGTTGAACAGACCATCATGTCATCAATGTAGGCACTACAGTTGGGAACTCCCGCTAACACTGTGTTAACCAGCCGTTGGAAGGTGTCTGGTGCATTTCGCATCCCAAAAGCCATGACAGAGTATTGCAGGAAGTTGTCTGGGGTCACAAAGGCTGAGATGTTAGAGGCCCGTGGGGTTAACGGCACCTGCCAGTAACTTTTTAGGAGATCTAGCTTGGTTACATGAGTAGCAGCACCAACAGTGTCAATACAGTCGTCCAGTCTGGGCAACGGGTACGAGTCAGGCACTGTGACAGCATTGACCTTTCGATAATCCGTACATAACCTGGATGTGCCATCAGGTTTGGGAACCAGAATGCATGGAGAACTCCATAGACTTGAACTTGGCATAGCCAGGTCATTCTCCAGCAAGTAATTTACTTTGTCCCTCAGTATCTTCCGTTTGGAAGCGTTGACCCGATATGCATGTTGCTTGATAGGGGCAGCGTTTCCAACATTAATGTCATGCTCTCACACATTTGTGCGTGTAAGAACATCACTGAAAAGACCAGGAATGCCGTGTAACAGCCTCACAATGTCATCTGCCTGTCCGTCAGTTAAATGACCCAGACTAGACCGAAGAGACAGCAGCATTTCTGAGATGGGCAATCTAGCGCACTGCTGCTGAGTATTGCGCAACTCCAAACCATCTTCACCAGCACCAATAACATGCGCGCTCACTATACCAGCTGTAGCAATAGAGGAGACTGCAGTGTCTGCCGGCTGAACCATCGGAGAGGGGGTCTCAGCCGTCTCCACGCTCAAGAGGAATCTGGGCACCGCTGTCATGATCTGTCACGAAGAGCTGAAAAGGAGGTGCAGGGAGCAGGAGTAACCGTCATTGCAGTGCCCCGGTTGGCTGAGCTATGTGCATATTAATTTTCAATGGTGGCCGCGTACATGGCGGGGTAAACCACCAATAGCGTAGCCCTCTAGGGGGCAGAGCTCCACAACATAATTTGAATTGTATCAGTTATTATTGATACAATTATTATTATTTAAATTATCTAGTCACGTTCTTCACGCTTGTTAGTCTACAGTACTATACACAGAAGTATGCTTGCTTTAGCTTAGCTACCTAACATTTAACTACTAACATTTGTTGCCCCAAAATGAGCAACTTTCGTTATTTCAATATACATATTCACAGACATATGGTTGTCTACGCTCAATGTGAAAAGAAAAATATCGACACCTACATTCACCGATTTCAGCATGCTCACTAACTATTGACAGCAACTGGGAATGACTTACGGCAAGATAATAGTGACTACATTTTTATCACACGTACTGCTAGTAGACCGCAATGTTTAAATGTCTTACAATTGACAACAGATATTAATGCATCTATAGGCAACACAGTATTACTTCATGCAAAAAAGTGTGTATAATATTGACTATGTTGAGTTGGATTTCAGAAATACAGCAAAGAAGAGGTGCGCCAGGATTTGGAACAGAGGCTTAAGGACAACCTTAAATCCATTGGTCAATACATGGAAAAGCCTCATAAGGTTTTTGACCATTGCCTCTCCCAAGGAGTTCAACAGTCAGAAGATTCATGCGAAAAATTAATGAATGAAGTCATAGCACCAGTAAGCTGATCAAAAAATATAGAAATAAAGCCTTTCACCATCACTCTAAATCTGTATTAACTGGTTTGTGCTTGAGCTAGAGATGCTTGACGATCAATGGAGGATATATTTCCTTTGCTGTGCCCTAAAATAACTGCTTATTTTACTCTTTTTTTCAGGGAAGGGATATCAGGCAGTGGATATCATCAAGTAGTGAAGTGTTTATGCCAGAATTATGGCATTTACAAACCAAAAAGGACCAGTTACAGAGAAAATATGAACCTTAATGAGCATTTATCCTCATGCATGAGAAGTTGTATTGATGAAGAATTTACATATTTTTTCCCGTAAGTTATTTCATTAAAATTAATCCAATAATTAGCACTAAAGGTCAATCAATGTGGAATGACAAGGCACAATCCAGTCTTGTAACCATATGTTCTAACCATATTGTTTCAGAAATGTTTTTCAATGAGTTTTTCAGTTTTTCAATGCAGCTGACATTCCTTAAGGCAGTAGGGTTTTCACAAAAAATCTATAAAAAATACAACGTTTACAGTTTTTTATAGCATTTGTATACATGTTAACAGAGCGTAAAAGAATGAATTACAGTGATATCTTGTGCAAATACAGTTTACAGGGTTATTTAGAAATTTGAGCAAACTGAACCATGAACTGAATTAAGGGGGCTTCTTGAAAAATGTTTTGTATCTTAAAGGAAAAAGAGTTGAAGACACAACTAATCCGTGACCTCCTTGAGAAAAAGAAACAGATCTACTTCACTCTTTCTGAGTCAATCAAGGACTCCATGCGTGTGTCCAATGAAAGTAAGTACTGCATTTCAAATGTATTTTTGATTTTAAACCAGCAGAAAAGAGGGCCCAAGGTGCAGCGGTCTAAGACACTTCCTCGCAGTATAGCAGTGACTTTGTGGTGCTAGAATCCTGGTTTCAGTATACACACAATGCCTTGGGGACCAGCTTAGGTAAGCACAATGTATCTAGCAACTGCTTGTGGTAGAATGTGCTGCTGAAATCTCAATTGCTATTGCAAAAGCTGAGGAAAACTTTACTCCTTAAGCATGTGTATTAGTGAAAAAATTCTCATTAGAAGAGCAGTGTGATTAGAATCATAAGACTTGGCCATATATACTGCGAGGAAACGTCTTGATATTTGATCATGCCGCACCTGCTGTGGTATTGTTTCCACCAGGAACAGTATGGCCATATCAAGAAATTTGAAATGACAAAATTGGGGAGAAAAATATGAATACATACTTTTTTTAATTGAAAAGGGGGTCAACCGAAACCTACGTCCCATTTACAATTGAGCTCTGCATTCAGTATGAAGAACACCTACTGCTAGGTCTGGAAATATTTGGACACTGACTCAAGTTTTGTTTATTTTGGCTGTTTACCAAAATATATTTAAGTTACAGATAAATAATGAATATGCACAAAGTGCATTTGAGGGTATTCACAACCAAATTGGAGGAAGGGTTTAGGAATTACAGCTCTTTAATATGTAGCCCCTACTTTTTCAAGGGACCAAATGTAATTGGAAAATTAACTCAAAAGCTGTTTCATGGACAGGTGTGGGCTATTCCTTCGTTATTTCTTCATCAATTAAGCAGGTAAAAGGTCTGGAGTTGATTCCAGGTGTGGCATTTGCATTTAGAAGCTGTTGCTTTGAACCCACAACATGCAATCAAAGGAGCTCTCAATGCAAGTGAAACAGGCCATCCTTAGGCTGCAAAAAAAGATAAAAGAATGCTCTGGTGAGCTCTGCGACACAAAAAGGCTTGGACGTCCATGGAAGACAACAGTGGTGGATGACCATAGAATCCTTTCCATGGTAATGAAAAACCCCTTCACAACATCCAAGTGAAGAACACTCTCCAGGAGATATCATTATCCAAGTCTACCATAAAGAGAAGACTTCAGGAGAGCAAATACAGAGGGTTCACCATGAATGGTGCAAACCAGTCATAAGCCTCATGAATAGAAAGGCCAGATTAGACTTCACCAAAAAACATCTCAAAAAGCCAGCCCAGTTCTGGAACAGAATTCTTTGAACAGATGAAACTCAACCTGAAGATCAACCTGTACCAGAATGATGGGAAGAAAAAAGTATGGAGAAGGCATGATCCGAAGCATACAACATCATTTGTAAAACACGGTGGAGGCAGTGTGATGGCATGGCCATGCGTGGCTTTCAATGGCACTGGGTCACAGGTGTTTATTAATGATGTGACAGAAGATAGAAGCAGCCGGAAGAATTCTGAAGTGTATAGGGATGTATTGTCTGCTCTGTTTCAGTCAAATTCAGCGAAGTTGATTGGACGGCGCTTCACTTTACAGATGGACAATGACCCACAACATACTGCGAAAGCAACCCAGGAGTTTTTTAAGGCAAAAAAGTGGAATTTTCTGCAATAGCCGAGTCAATCACCTGATCTCAATTTGATCGAGAATGCATTTCACTTGCTGAAGACAAAAAATGGGCAGAAAGACCCACGAACAAACAACACCTGAAGACAGCGGCAGTTAAGACCTGGCAAAGCATCACAAAGGGTTTGGTGATGTCCATGCGTTCCAGACTTCAAGCAGTCATTGCCTGTAAAGGGTTCTCGACAAAATATTAAAAATGAACATTTTATTTATGATTGTGTTCATTTGTCCAATTATATTTGAGCCCCTGAAATAAGGGGACTGTGTATGAAAATGGTTGCAATTCCTAAATGTTTCATACAATATTTTTGTTCAACCCCATTGAATTAAAGCGTAAAGTGTGCACTTCAATTGCGTCTCAGTTGTTTCATTTCAAATCCTTTGTGGTGGCGTACAGAGACAAATTTATGAAAATTGTGTCAATGTCCAAATATTTCCAGACCTAACTCTAATACACCACCATTTCAATAGAAAATTATAAAAGACATACAAATACCCTGACATTAAGAATAACAGTTACATCTGTCATTAAACATGCCATCAAGTAGCCCTTTAGACTAATATTTGGAGATATATTTTTCCACATATTTTCTTACAAAATGTGGAATGTATCAATAGCATATGAATGGTTATGGAAAATATATTACTTTGTTTTAGATGCATCAATGCATACAGGAAAAGGTTCTCTGCAAAGGATGAAAGATGAGCTACATCAGCACATGAAAGAAGCAAATATTTTCCAGAAGGCCAAGAAAGATATGCTGGACGGGTTAACCAAACTGAAGGTTTGACACGTTGTATGTTGGTACTGACAGGAAGTACAGTGTAATGCATGTATTCAGTCAACTCCTAAAAGGCACTCTGTACACCAAAATACATTCAAGAAGCATAGTTCTTACAGCATGAACACCTAGCACTGTAAAAACAAGATTCTGACAAAAGTGGACTAATATGGACTAAACTATGCTTTTTCCTATATTAGGATCACATTGTAAAGCAGCTGGAGTGTAAACTAAAAGAATCAATCGAGATCTCACTCCAGACTCCCAACAGCTCGTTCCTCCCAGGTAAATAAAAGGAACATAATTTCTTTACAAATTCTAATATAGTTAGCACTACAGTTTTGTATCATCTAACCTGCTGACATCTAACCCTAACCCAAAGCTAGAACTTTCTAATACCAACATCCCAATATGGTAGTAGTCTATACGGCATGAAAACTGCAATCTCTAAATGGAAAAATCTCCTGTAAGTGAATTTGAACCAAATTGTTGAATTAAGTAGATTTCAAGTGATTTGACCACCATCAAGTTTTAAAACCTTGAACTTTGCTTTTGAAAGCTTCTGCTTGTCCTGAATTGTTTCTTTAATGCAGATGTCACTGAGGATTATAACAAGATTAAGGATCTTTTGTATCATGTGGATACCAGGGTTCAAATCCTGTAGAATAGCCCTGGAATCCCACGGAGGGTGTTGCAATTGGTTAGCATTGCCCCGATTTGAGGTCTAAGTAATAGAATTTGGTTGTCGTGTGCTTTGACAATTTCCTGTGGTGGGTTAGGTGCCTGTGAGTTCAGTCAAGGTCCAGAGAGTGTTCCTTCTGTTATTTAAGGAGTGGAATGATAAGAACCAGAACAGCCCATTCAGGTGATACAGGCAGTCCAGCTCCTCCAGGATGGCACATCTATATGTGCCGTCGCAAGAAGGCTTGCTGTGTCTCCCAGTACAGTCTCACGAGCATGGAGGAGATACCAGGAGACGGGCCGTACACGAGGAGAGCTGGACAGGGCCGTAGAAGGGCATCAAGCCAGAAGCAGGATCAGTACCTGTGGGATCTAGTGGGACCTGTGCTTACAGCCCAGCACCATGCAGCTCGATTGGCATTCGCCAGAGAACACCAGAATTGGCAGGTCCGCCATTGGCGCCCCGTTCTCTTCACAGATGAGAAACATTCTAATTCTGAAAACATTCTATTTCTGAAACTTCTCAAAACCATACATTTTTGGAAGAGCTGTTTCACAAAAATGTCCATTTGGACTACATTTTATTCAAAAATAGCCAGTAGTTCATTGACTTTGGATTCTGGTGTAAAATGATCATAACAAATGTTTATCAAACATTAATATACTTTATCTTCGGATGTGATTAAAAAGAAAGGAGAGACACCTGAATAGTGCAGTGGTAAAGACAGTGTAGTCAAATCAGTAGCTGCAAGACCACAAATCAAATTCTGCTTGCGGATTAGCTGAGGAGTCCCACGAAGGGCAGCGCAATGGGACGGAACCTTCCAGGTTTGTACTTTATTAAAAGGGAGAGACACAGGACAGACACATTGGAAGTGTTCAGAGCCCTGGAGGGAGTTTTACTAGAATAAATAGCAGTGGTAAAGGAGGAGGTGAGGGGGAAATCAAAAACAGATGTCAAACCGCTCTCTGCATCAACTCTGGGGCAGCCTCCCAGTGGTGGTTTGGGAGGAATGGGCGCGAGCGGTTGTATGATTGTGGCGGTCTCTTCACACTTCTTCTCAGTCTCCTGCATTGTTGGGATAGAGCAGCTTTGAGGGCAGCATCGTTTGGCAACATATTCCTTGTTCCTTGGCATTTACAAATCCTTCTCCAGCATGCTCTACTGGGGCGTCTTTATACCTCCCCTGGCACGGTCCTAGGGTTGGCCCTGCTGGCTGCCTCAGGAAGGTTGCTGAACCTGCTAGCTTTCTCCAGTGGGGTCATTGGTGTGACGCTGATGCAGCAGGCATGTTTGCGCTGCACTTTCTAAATACAAATAGTTGTACAGTTCTTTGCGGGTAGAAACGTATGGCTACCTGAACCCATGTTGACATCTAACCCTAACCCAAAGCTAGAACCTTCTAATCCCAACATCCCAATATGGTAGTAGTCTATACGGCATGAAAACTGCAATCTCTAAATGGAAAAATCTCCTGTAAGTGAATTTAAACCAAATTGTTGAATTAAGTAGATTTCAAGTGATTTGACCACCATCAAGTTTTAAAACCTTGAACTTTGCTTTTGAAAGCTTCTGTTTGTCCTGAATTGTTTCTTTAATGCAGATGTCACTGAGGATTATAACAAGATTAAGGAGCTGATGGCTCGCTCTAGTACAATACCAGTCACTACAATATTGGATCCTCACTCAAAAAACACTGGATTTCAGTCTCAGAGTTTAGCGGAGCAGAAGGATGTGGAGGTAAGTTTGTTGGGAGATGATTAACCTTCACACCTAAATCATAGGAATTCAGTCTAAGAGTATTTCATCCTACAGTGGATCTAAAGTCTACACACCCCTGTTAAAATGCCAGGTTCTTGTCATCACAAGTGTGTAGACTTTTTATATCCACTGAATGTTCCAGATTTGACTTGACATCCCATTTCTCTTTCAGGAGCCAAGAATTATAACTAGTCAACATATCCGCAGACTTACTTTTAGGTAACTACTGATCATGTAACCTGGTTTGAAACATTGTCATACTAACCACAAATAATTCACTGAAACACATTCAATTATATTTTTATTAAAAAAGTCTGACTGTCATAATTGCCCTACATCTTACTTGCAGGCTCCAATGCCCTGAGGCAGGTCTTTTCCAGTGTAGTTTAACTGGACTGGTGTTTGAGATGGCTGGCAAGGGAGATGTTCGTGTCAAAATGAGTCAATGGGACACCAGCCTCCTGGGCTCCATGACTCCAGCAGGACCCTTATTCAGCATCAACTGCCCTGCAGACCTCCAACTGCATCTCCCACACTGTATGTGTCACGGTAGGTGATGCATCATTCTACTAACTGCTTCTATTACTTAAAGTTTATTTTAATGATATGGCGATACAATTACTGACACTACCAATGAATAATCCTTTGGATATTAATACATAATTTATATTTATTAATAGTCGTTAAAATATTTTTTCTTATTCTGCAGATGAGGATGAAGTCTTGTCGGTGGGTCATTTTACTGGTGGCAAAATGGAGATTGTGAAGCCACTGAAAACAACTACCTCCCACGTGGTTGTAAACATCCCAAACCCTTCCCTGGTTGGCCTCATCAGATGTGGTTTGTCTACACTCCCTGTCCAAAGCCAGGTGCTGCTGTTCCTCTGTCCACAAGGGAACACAAACCAAAACGGGATGCTGAACGTTTTTCTATTGCCCAAGAATGTGCCGATCTGCAAGGTAATAATCAGTTTGAAGGAATTTATTTGTTTATTTCAAAGGACAAATGCAAATTCCTAAGCAAATATTTCAACTGGCACGTTGCCTTTTTGAACTCTTACAGACATTTTTAGTAATTTAACTGTCTCGCTTGCAATGATTTTCGAGTTTAAGCAATATTTTGTGTCCTAAAAAACAAGTAAACATTTTGTGTAAACCAGAAATGCAGATTTTTACATAGATGAGTCCATGGGACACCACCCTTTTAGGACTTGTTGTAGAGCATCAGCAAAACTAAGTTAATGAAGAAATCTCCCACTAGAATCTTTAAGATTAGATTTGGGTAATTTGTTTTAATAGGTTCACATAAAATACCTTCGGAAATTATTCAGACCCCTTCACTATCTCCACGTTGTTGTGTTATAGACTTAATTTATAATTGATTATATAGTATTTGTCATCAATCTACACACAATACAACGTATTGAAGTTCAGTAACCTTTTAGACATGGATTAGTAACGCAGACACCAGTCTGTATAAGGTTCCACACTTCACAGTGCATGTCAGAGCAAGAACCAAGCCATAAAGTCCAAGGAACACTCCATAGACCTCCAGGATTTATGTTGAGAGAAAATAAAGGTTATAAAAAATGCTATAGCATTTAAAGTACCCAGGTGTACAGCAGGATCCATCATTCTAAAATGGAGGAAATTTGGAACCACCAACTGCTCCTAGAGCTGAATGTCCAGTCAAACTACCGAAATGAATAATGGCCTTGGTCAGGGAGGTGACCAAGAACCCAATGGCTGCTCTAATAGAGCTTCGGCGTTTCTCTGCAGAGATGGGACAACATGCTTGAAGGCCAACCTTTTTGGCCCTGTAGCTAGATGGTACACTCTTAGAAATAATCGCCTCATAAAAATTTATTTTGAGTTTCAGAATTTTAAAATCAAATATCAAAGAGAACAAAATGTTAATGTACCAATTTGTAATTCAGTAATACATATACAATAATTATTCATGGGTTTAGTATTTTGGCCAAGGCACTGTAAAGTTGCAGGACAAATCTATGATTCCCCCTCAAACTCAAGCACCTATATTTTTCTTGAAGGTGAAACGTCAACAGAAGGGAAATGATTTTATTCAAACCAGCTCTGAATGCACTTTGAGTCCTGGAAGAAGATATAGTCTCTGTTGTGAGCTGGCGGACTGTAACATATTAAAAGTAAGCATGGACAACACCGACACAAACATACATTCTTACATTTTGGTGATTAAGCGCACAGAATATTTATTGGTATTGCTATTTTGTGGAATTTGTTACAATGTTTGATATAACCTGTAAAATATCACTAAGTTACAAAAGGAATAAAAAAAAAAAAGACAACTACAGTTTTGTTTCAATCTGAGGCTGTCTAGATTGGGCTAATATTCTCTTTTATGTTGTGTTTCAGAGCGTTCAGTTTGATAGCGACTACACCCGAAAGTTACTACCTACATTTCAGGTGCCTTTGGAGTGTATTTCAGATGCCAAGAACATGAAGCTGATCCTTTTAGACAGAGAGACTAATGACCAGAAAGTGTGGGAGTATGTAGTTCAACCCGGTTATGTCACGTCTCCCTCTGTACCAGCTCCCCCTTCTAGCCTGTTGCGGCTCCAGCGGTCGACATCACCAGTCTACTAGCTGCCACCACCCCCTTTTACATCATCAACCCCAGACGGTTGTTGTCTAGTCATCACACACATCTGTTCCCCATTCCATCATCATCTTGTGTATATCTGTTCCCTCTGATCCATTTGTCCTTGTGCTCTATTGTCTCATATCGGGAGTTAAGTGTTGGACTTGTGAACAGCTAACCGTTGTTCAGATGTCTGATTTAGTTACACATGTTTTAATGTATGGTTGGAAATTGCCGTGTCTTTAAAACCCCTATCAGATGGTTGCGTGACGTCCGAAGCTTCAAACGTCATCAATCATGTGGTATTGCTGCTCAGATGCAAGCTAATTTCGGGGAGTTCTTCTTAGGGAGTTCTTCCTAGCCACTGAAATTCAGCACTACTGTTGTTTGCTCCTTGGGGTTTAAGGCCGGTGTTAGGCCTTCTGGCGACCATTGTCCTCAACCAGCTCAATCACACCCCCTGCCTGCAGTTCCTCATCATACCAACACACAACCTGCCTCCCTTGAAAGGAACTCACATCTCAGATCACAATCACCTGAGTACTGACACGTTCCCCATTAACACTCCCTATTTAGTTTACCCAGCTTCCCTAGTTCTTTGTGAGGTATTGCTTTTGTGTAGCAGATGCATACTGAGCCTTGTTCTCTCATTTTTTTGGATACAGTGGATTTATAACCTTGACCGTTTTTTGACCTAGCCTCTTTGCCTAATCCTTGTGTGTGCTTTTGCCTTTACCAGCCTTTTTGACCTGCTAGACCCGTGTTTGACCCTGGACTATCCCTCCTCTGTCTGTCGTTGTGTACCTCTGCCCTGCCATCCAGCCTTTCCATGTACCGACCTGTGCCTAGCTCTGTGATTTTTGCCTGTTGCCTGCTCCGTGTGTTACTCCATTAAAGTGCGCGTTCCACGTTTGTTCCATCTACTCCTGCCTCCCTGGTGTATTCGTTACAGCTGGGTGTTTTGTAAAAGCACTTTGTGACAACTGCTGATGTAAAAAGGGCTTTATAAATAAATTTGATTGATTGAAATAAATTTGAATGAGTATTCAAATTACTCATATGAGTGAGTATTCTGATCGTATTATTTCTATGCGCATTTTCCATAATTTTGAATAATTTTCAGGTGATAAGTATTTGTGTAATGAGGGTGGGTGTAGCAACAGTGAATAACACCTTATATCAAGGTGTAATTATTAGGCAGGTTCAGGTAAAATGGGCCAAAAAAGAGATTTAACTGACACTGAAAAGTCATAAATTGTAAAATGTCTTTGAGACGGATGCAACACTCTTGAAATAGCTAAACTATTGAGGCGTGACCACCGGACACTCAAACGTTTTGTTGCGAATGTCAACTGGGGTGCAAAAAATGCATGGAGAAGAAAAGATGCAAATTAATTGCAAAAGACTTGAGAAGAATTAAACGCGAAGCTACCAGGAACCCATTATCCTCCAGTGCCACCATATTCCAGAACTGCAACCTACCTGGAGTGTCCAGAAGTACAAGGTGTCAAGTGCTCAGAGACATGGCCAAGGTCAAGAAGGCTGAAAGATGACCACCACTGAATAAGATTCACACGTTGAAGCGTATAGACTGGGCAAAGAAATACCTGAATACAGATTTTTCAAAGGTTTTATGGACAGATTAAATGAGAGTGACTCTTGATGGACCAGATGGATAGGTCTGTGGCCATCACTAATGGACACAGGGCACCACTTTGAGTCAGGCGCCAGCAAGGTGAAGGGGTACTGGTATGGGCTGCTATCATTAAGGATGAGGTAATTGGACATTTTCGGGTTGAAGATAGACTGAAACTCAACTCACATACCTACTGCCAGTTTCTGGAAGATACTTTCTTCAAGCAGTGGTACAGAAAGAAGTCCTCAGCATTCAAGAAGGCCATGTTCTTTATGCAGGACAATGCTCCATCACATGCATTCAAGTACTCCACTGCTAGCAAGCAAGGGCCTCAAAGATGCCTGAATAATGACCTGGCCCCCTTCCTTACCTTACTTAAATCCTATTGAGAACGTGTGGATCCTTCTCAAATGTGAAATTTACAGTCAGGAAAGACAATACACCTCTTTGAACAGCATTTGGGAGGCTGTGGTCGCTGCTTCAGCGAAAGTTGATCGTTAACAGATCAAGAAACTGACAGACTGCATGGATGGAAGGCTCATGGCAGTTATTGACAAGAATGGTGGCTATATCGGTCACTGAATATTTTTAAAAGGCCAGAAATGTTATTTAATGTTCATTTTGTGTTACTCATTTGTTGCACTTACTCTAAAAATTGAGAACAAGTGAGTTGGAGAAATTATTTTTGTAATTTAGTTGCCTAATAATTCTGAACACTAATTGTTGCCCAATAATTGTGCACACTGTATTTCGGATTGACTGAGAGCATTGTGTTTGTTCAACAATAAAATAAATCTTCAGGAATACGATTTGCCTAATAATTGTGCAAGCAGTGTAGATAAGTTCAAAATTACATGCACTGGAAAACAACAGTACGTTTTGTTATTAAATATACCCTTTCAGCTAGCCCAGCTAGCCCTATTTTTTATAGAGATGTATGGAGGTTAAATACTTTTTTTTGAGATTTTAAACATGTAATGTATGGAAATTGTTTTAGACAAGTTGCAAATCGTGAAATTTGACTTGTGCGACAGACCAGACATCATCATGTATTGTAGAACTGGTGGATGTTAGAGAACTTGCGCTCCTCCACCTTCCATTTGAGGATGCCCCACAGATGCTCAATGGGGTTTAGGTCTGGAGACATGCTTGGCCAGTCCATCACCTTTACCCTCAGCTTCTTTAGCAAGGCAGTGGTCGTCTTGGAGGTGTGTTTGGGGTCGTTATCATGTTGGAATAATGCCATGCGGCCCAGTCTCCGAAGGGAGGGGATCATGCTCTGCTTCAGTATGTCACAGTACATGTTGCATTCATGGTTCCCTCAATGAACTGTAGCTCCCCAGTGCCGGCAGCACTCATGAAGCCCCAGACCATGACACTACCACCACCATGCTTGACTGTAGGCAAGACAAACTTGTCTTTGTACTCCTCACCTGGTTGCCGCCACACATGCTTGACACCATCTGAACCAAATAAGTTTATCTTGGTCTCATCAGACCACAGGACCAGTAATCCATGTCCTTAGTCTGCTTGTCTTCAGTAAACTGTTTGCGGGATTTCTTGTGCATCATCTTTAGAAGAGGCTTCCTTCTGGGACGACAGCCATGCAGACCAATTTGATGCAGTATGCGGCGTATGGTCTGAGCACTGACAGGCTGACCCCCCACCCCTTCAACCTCTGCAGCAATGCTGGCAGCACTCATACGTCTATTTCCCAAAGACAACTTCTGGATATGACGCTGAGCACGTGCACTCAACTTCTTTGGTCGACCATGGCGAGGCCTGTTCTGAGTGGAACCTGTCCTATTAAACCGCTATATGGTTTTGGCCACCGTGCTGCAGCTCAGTTTCAGGATCTTGGCAATCTTCTTATAGCCTAGGCCATCTTTATGTAGAGCAACAATTCTTTTTTTCAGATCCTCAGAGAGTTCTTTGCCATGAGGTGCCATGTTGAACTTCCAGTGACCAGTATGAGGGAGTGTGAGAGCGATAACACCAAATTTAACACACCTGCTCCCCATTCACACCTGAGACCTTGTAACACTAACGAGTCA
>JACXGI010011137.1:0-25756 GCA_016801175.1 Esox masquinongy | reverse complement strand
GGATGTGGGGGGTAGAAGGCAGTGAGGATGTGGGGGGTGGAAGGCAGTGAGGATGTGGGGATGTGGGGGAAACCTTTGGCTGCGTGGCAACTTTGTAAACTCTGCAGACAAAGGCCCGTTGTCTGTGGTGATGGCCTTAGGAAATCCCCAGTGGGCAAAGAGCTGGTCAAGGACGTTCGCTATGGCTCCGTCCGTCACTGTTTAAAGTTTCAAGGTTTATTTAAAATTAAATTCTTGTGACAACTACGTAGTGAGAATTAAGGAATATATGTAAGCAAAAATATAGCCAAACAACAAAACAAAAAAATATTGCAATAATACACATAACACTGTACAGTAGCAGCAGTTTAAAAGGAGTACTGTAAACTAGCAGCAATCTGGGTAGTAGAATTGAACATTATAGATATGGCAAGTATGACAATATACATAAAAATGTGAACTATCAATTTGGTAGAATTATTGAATTTTATAGATACATACCGCTCTGGAAAAAATTAAGAGACCACTGCATCATTTTCTTTCCTTTCCAAAAAAGTTGAAAAGGAAAGTTTTGAGTGAGGAACAGAAGTGTTCAATTTGCAGTGGTCTCTTAATTTTAATCCTTCTGTTCCTCACTGAAAACCTTCTTTCCAACTTTTTTGGAAAGGAAAGAAAAAGGTGCAGTGGTCTCAATTTTTTCCAGAGCTGTATGAATGGTGGTACAGTACACTATGTAAACTAATTAACTATGTAGTGAGAATTAAGAAGAAAAATATATATACAGCAAAAATATAGCAAATAATATAGCAATAATATACATTGTACTCTAGCATCAGTTTGTTTTAAAAGAGTACTGTAAACTAGCAGCAATATTGGTAGTAGTATTGAATATTTTAGATATGGCAATGATGACAAAACTATACATAAAAATTTAAACTAGCATACATTTTTGAGAGAGTAGGATGGGGAGTATGAACAGTATGGTAGAAGTATTCAATATTATAGATATATGTGTGTAATATGCTTATGAATGGTACATGCAAAGAAATATTCAAATGTCAATATTAAAAGTACCTGAAAGGACATCGGAGCATCTGGAATGTTCATGTGTGATCAGTATGATCATGGATCAGTGGTACTGGTTGAGTCAGTATGATCATGGATCAGTGTTACTGGTTGAGTCAGTATGATCATGGATTAGTGTTACTGGTTGAGTCAGTATGATCATGGATCAGTGTTACTGGTTGAGTCAGTATGATCATGGATTAGTGTTACTGGTTGAGTCAGTATGATCATGGATCAGTGTTACTGGTTGAGTCAGTATGATCATGGATTAGTGTTGCTGGTTGAATCAGTATGATCATGGACCAGTGTTGCTGGTTGAGTCAGTATGATCATGGATCAGTGTTGCTGGTTGAATCAGTATGGTCATGGATCAGTGTTGCTGGTTGAATCAGTATGATCATGAATCAGTATGTGTTCCGAAATACAACAGACCATTACATATTATGAGGAATTATCCGCCCCCCTCAGATTAAATGATTCAATATTGTTATTTGAAGAACAAAGAAAAAATCAAAGACAAAAAAACTCCCTTCTAGCCAAACACAAGGGATAATGGAATAGGCTATTCACTGCCAGTTTTTATACTGTCATCGTTTTTATTACAGATAATATCAAAGATGACTCTTTAAACAGAATATTTCGGGTGTCTAGCTAATATGATGGCTGTCTCTGGAGTGACACACCTATTCTACTGTACTTTGTGATTGGCTTGAACAGAGTTCAGTGTTATCTTTGTTGTTCAAGTTTCCTGACTGGCAAAGTGACAGGAGCAACGGAATTTGAAAAGTGTATCTGAATGCAATAAGGAAGAAGGAACACCAGGAGACTGGTTGGGGTGGACCTAATGAATGGAGTGTGAGGTGCAGCCTGCTGTTCTCCACTAGACAACTGGCTCTCTCCCGTCAATGCTGCCCTGTACCAGGAAGGCATCTGAGGACGAAGATCACTGTGGAGGGAGAACGGGAAGAAAAACAATTACATCTAACAGGAAACGGTGACAAACAACTTGGAACAACAGTGATCTCAGCACAGGGAATCTGGATGGAACCATGTTTAAAATGAAAAAGAAAATTAAACTGACAAATAAATGGCTCAGTCCCAAGTGGCTGTTATAGCCTTCTGGATCAGAAACATTTATGTGAGTTTAATCTTCCTAATGATTCTTCCTAAATGGATACCTGGAGAACCTGTGGCACTAATTGAAAATTGCGGTGCACAAGTGTCGTCCAACCGACCTGAAAAACCTGGAACAAATCTGACAGAGGAATGGGCCAAAACCCCCAATTTGACAGGAGAATGGGCCAAAACACCCAATCTGACAGGAGAATGGACCAAAGCCTCCAAACTGGCCAAAAATTCCAATCTGACAGATTCAATCTGACAGGAGAATGGGCCAAAACCTCCAATCTGACAGGGGAATGGGCCAAAACCTCAAATTTGACAGGAGAATGGGCCAAAACACCCAATCTGACAGGAGAATGGGCCAAAGCCTCCAAACTGGCCAAAAATTCTAATCTGACAGGAGAATGGGCCAAAACCTCCAATCTGACAGGAGAATGGGCCAAACCCTCAAATCTGGCCAAAACCTAATCTGAGAGGAGAATGGGCCAAAACCTCCAATCTGACAGGGGAATGGGCCAAAACCTCAAATCTGACAGGAGAATCGGCTAAAACCTCTCCAACACTGTGTGCAAAACTAGTACCCTAGAAGACATGAATCTGTTATTGCAGCAAAAGGTGTCTCTAAGAAATAATGGAATACTTCTACAAGCAAAATATTTCTTACAAATATTTACCAACATAAAGCCCTACAACAGCTGAATTGATATATCAGATATGTGACCATTGCCCATTTGTATGTATCAGAGGTGCCAGAATTACCTGAAAGAAAGCACCTGTCAAAGAAGATTCTTTGCATGATCTTTACCATGAGAGAGTATTTCCCTGCTGTCTTTACAACTGACATGGAAGAGTAAAGAATATATCCAACCCCTGGTTTAATTCTAAAATATTGGATGCTATTCATAAAAGAGAATAGACATGGGCAAGGTGTCAAAAGGTGTCAAAAGGTGTCAAAGAACACAGACTGAGACCCAGGTCTCTTACAGCTGGGCCCTGTGTATACATGTTTACACATACAGTTTAGGTACAATCATTAAAATCAAACAGGAAAAACCCAGCTTTGCCAGCTTTCCTTTTTGTTGTTTTGGAAATAAACCATTATAAGGAATGTTTGCACTCTCTGCGCTTCCAACCGTGATACAAGGTTTTAAAAAACAGATTTGATTTTGGACTGGCTGTCTTTCAGGAAATTGCGATATACTGCATATTTATAGAACTTCTAGAAAAGCCAAATCATACATTAGTGTAAATACGCTAAGCAACTGAAATGGAATTTCTGCCAGATTCTAGAAAAAAATGGGGTGCTCACTAAGCCTGCTGAAAAAATATTTCCTTGAATTCTTGTTATATTTAGAAAACAGGAAAGTCAGAGGGGCTGACAAAGTTGTTGGTTCTGTACCGTTTATCTCCGGAGCACTAACACATACAGTACCAGCCTAAAGTTACAGTAGTACACACCTCCCCAATCACCTGAATTCACCATAACAGGTGAGTGTCCAAACTCTTGCCAGGCACAGTATATTCAATCATTAATTCTGCTGTCTATCTGTGTAAGGGTGGCAACTCTAGTGACCTTGACAATTATCATCTTATCTCTGAATTGTCACTGCTTGCCAAAACTCTGAAGTCTTTCATAAATACAAAGTTCCATTGCTTTTAAAGTGAAAACTGTATTTTGAGCAGATTTCATTCGGGTTTTAGACCTTGGAAGAGCACTGTCACAGAAGCTATATTGGTTTGTATTGTCACTGCCTTAGAGGAGACATTAAGATGTTACTCTGTTGGTTGACCACTCTGTCTTACTGAACAAACTGTCTGCGTTAAACATTGCTATGGATACTTGTTTCTTGTTTCAAAATTAACTCAGCGATAGCAGCCAGACTAGTGTGACTACTGGTGACTTTTCTTATAGTTAACATAGCAGCTAGACTATTGTGACTGGTGGCTTTTCTTATAGTTAACATAGCAGCTAGACTATTGTGACTGGTGGCTTTTCTTATAATTCACAAACAAGTTCCACAAGGTTCAATTGGGTCCTTTATTTTCACATTGCTATGCATTAATGATTATTGTAATTTTGTGAGATATTCTCAATTTCATTTTTGATGCTGACGACGCAGTACTACACGCTACAGCTCCCTCTCTTGAACAAGCTGTTTCGAATTACTCTAAAATTACAAGCCTAAACAGTTCAGTTTAGTACCTTCCTACAAATACCTTGGGAAAAGTCTGTCTTTACAAACATTACTGAGCTGGTGAAGAAGCGGAAAATTAAAGTTGATTCTTTTTACAGAAACAAATCATGTTGGCAACATAGAAATGAAATTGTGCAACTTTCACATCCCTGCTATGCTGTGCATTTGGAAGGCATTCTGACCATTTCACTTTTTCTACATTTTCTTATGTTACAGCCTTTTTTTTAAATGTATTATATTGATTTTTCATATCTATGCAACAATTAAACAATGAAAACATTTTATATTTTGTTTACATAAGTATTCAGACACTTTGCCATGACACTTGAATATTAAGCTCAGCTGCATCCGGTTTCCAGTGATCATCCTTGATGTTTATACAACTTGATTGGAGTACATCTGTGGTAAATTCAATTGATTGGACATGATTTAGAATGGCACATACCTGTCTATATAAGGTCCCGCAGTTCATAGCAAAAACCAAGCCATAAGGTCAAATTGTCCGCAAAGGTCTGAGGCAGGATCTTTCATTCTTAAATGGAAGAAGTTCCAACTCTCTTCCTGGAACTGGCCGTCTCTGGGACAAGGGCCTTGGGCAGGGAGGTGACTAAGAACCTGAGGGCTACAGAGCTCCAGGGTCTGTGTGTGGAGATGGGAGAACCTTCCAGAAGGACAACCATCTCTACAGCACACCACCCATCAGGTCTTTATGGTAGTGTGGCCAGACCAAAGCCACTGAATAAAAGGCATGAGAGCCCTCTTGGAGTTTGCCAAAAAGCACCTAAAGGAACCTCAGACCATGAGAAACAAGATTCTCTGGACTGATGAAACCAAGATTGAACACTTTAGCCAGAAGTGTCACATTCTGGAGGAAACCAGGTACTAGGCTACCCAATACCATCCCTACGTTGAAGCATGGTGGTGGCAGCATAATGCTGTGGGGATGTTTTTCAGTGGCAGGGACGGGGAGTCAGGATCGAGGGAAAGATAAACAGAGCACAGTACAGACAAATCCTTGATGAAAACCTGCTCCAGAGCGTTCAGGACCTCCGACTGGGGTGAAGGTTCACCATCCAACAGGACAATGACCCTCAGAATACATCCAAGTCAATGCAGGAGTGGCTTCAAGACAAGTCTGAGATTGACCTTGAGTGGTCAAGCTTGAATCAAATTGAACATCTCTGGAGAGACCTGCAAGTGGTTGTGCAACGATGTTTCCCAACCAACATAACCAAGCTTAAGAGGATCTGCAGAGAAGAATGGGAGAACCTCCCCAAACAGGTGGGCCAAGCTTGTAGCATCACACCCAAGAAGACTCATGGCTGTTATGGCTGCTTCAACACAGTACTGAGTAAAGAGGTCTAAATACTCATCTAAATGTGATATTGCTGCGGTTTTGTTTTCTGAAAACCTGTTTTTGCTTCGTCATTATGGGATATTGGCCCTAATTCATGAAACGAGCGTACAATCAAATTTGATAATAATATGATCGTACTATCATTTCACCGACAGAGCTGGTATTTATTCGATATTATCTTTGTTGTTTCCTCACGATGAAACTCATGTCTGGTCGGAAAATAAGGTAATGCTTGATTCACAATAAGAATCACAACAGCAATCATAAAAGCCTCAACAATCATAACAGCCTCAATAACAACAAACATAATTATGATGGGTAATATAAAATAAGATGACAAGGAATATAGCAGCACACACAAACATACTACAATGTTTAATAATGCATCACTACCTTATTAATGTGTGATTTATTCCTTATCTTATTTCTATTGTTCATGCATTTGTAAGGTTGGAATTCCCTTTGTGTATTTAATGCAGTAGACAAAAATAAATGCTTTGCCTTGCTTTTCCTAAGTCACTCATATGTAGGTAAAAAAGTGTTTTGTAGCTGTTGAAAAGACTTGCAAACTTGTAATTAGTTTTGTAGTTGTAAAAATGTTTGCAAATGTGCAATTCATTTTGTAGGGGTAGGAGAAGCCGTCCATGCTTAGCCATGTTTTTCTTCCTCAGCATCAGTATGAGTTGAACACTGGCCGCTGTGTGTTCCAGAATCTACTCAGATTGGTTAAAAGGCAAAAATGTCACGCACTCACCATGCATTCAGTTCATTGATTGGAAAAAGCTATGCTGTGCCTGTCCTAAGCCACGGGTATCTCTGGTTGCAAATGCTGTGATCTACCGCAGACTGTGATTTACATAGTAAATGTACATATCATTTAGTCACAGGTACAGCAAATTTTTGTAACAAAACTCTGTCCATCCGTATTTAACATTGGCAAGTGTAATTGCATGATTCCAAATTTTTTTTACAAGGTTGCAAAATGTTTTTTTGCAACTAGAAAACTAATTACAAGTTGGCAAATCATTTTTACACCTACAAAACTTATGCAGTATCGACATACAAGGAGATCATAAATGTCCATTATCATTTTGGTTGCTGGCATCTTGATTAGCTAACAGGTCTTAAACTGACTAGTGAGAGGGTAAATAAACCAGTGGTTGTGGGTTGAGCAGTTCCCCTAATAATGTCAGAGCTTGCTCTTCTAACGGACCTTGGGCTCTGGGCTGAGTCGTGAAAGAGTATTCCATGACCGCTGTGATTTTTTTATGGAGAATAACAAATGGATAATTAGCAGTTTTAGGTTATAATTTATGCGGAAAGCTGTCAATTTATAGGTTGAGGATTGCCACACCCACGTAAATTACAGGTGTGCCATATGTAAATGAGGACAGGTGCTGCGCTTCCTTGCGTCAACGGCTTCATCCAATTTATTAATCTGAAAAGGTCTCATGAATAAAGGCCACTGTGTGTAAACTGATGAGGAAAAAAAAACATTTTATGTTTGCCTCAGCTTCTGTACTGAAATCTCTGGATGCAGTTTATTATTCAGCCTTGCATTTTATCACTGGGTCAAATTTATATATCCTATTTTCAGGGCCAGACATTGGTTGTGGCTTTTATAGAAGGCTGTCATGCATAAACTTACCATAAAAACATTATTGGACAAACAGCAGTTATCAAACCTGTTCTCAATACTGGTTAGTCCAGGTACTGCAGGCGTTCTCAGAATTGAGTAAAACTACTTGTGAATACCCATGAATACTCATGCCACACAATGAATGAGACATAGTGACCTTAAAGGGAAATAACGACAAATATCTACAAATCACCTTAGTTCAGATATCACTCAGAGTAACTGATGGAGTGTCTCTCTATGCAGGCCAATCCTTCACTCAGAGAGAGCAGAGTCTATCTAACGCAAGTCATCTGGTTATATTGCCTCCCCCTGATGTTTTGGGGGGGTGTGAGCTTTAAAGGCACGGGGAATCTTGTGAAAATTGATGGCAAGATGAATGCAGCATATTATCAGAAAATACTGGCAGGCAATTTGCATTCTTCTGCACGAATGCTGCCTAATGGGCCCTCTTGGACTTTCCAGCATGACAATTACCCTAAGCACAAGGCCAAGTTGACCCTCCAGTGGTTACAGCAGAAGAAGGTGAAGGTTCTGGATTGGCCATCATAGTCTCCTGACCTTAATATCATCGAGCCACTCTGGGGAGATCTCAAACATGCGATTCATGCAAGACGACCAAAGACTTTGCATTACCTGGAGGCATTTTGCCAAGACAAATGGGCAGCTATACCACCTGCAAGAATTCGGGGCCTCATAGACAACTATTACAAAAGACTGCATGCTGTCATTGATGCTAAAGGGGGCAATACACAGTATTAAGAACTAAGGGTATGCAGACTTTTGAACAGGGGTCAGTTCATTTTGCTGCCAAGTTTTGTTTTATGATTGTGCCGTTCTGTTATGACCTACAGTAGAATGTGAATACCATAAGGAATAAAATACGTGTTTTGCCTGCTCACTCATGTTTTCTTTACAAATGGAACATATATTACCAATTCCCCAAGGGTATGCAAACTTTTGAACACAACTGTATTAGACCATTGTGGTTTGCAGTTTATGAGGATTCCCATCGGCCACTTACATTTCAGGGGGTTTTGGAGGAGACTGAGTCTAGCTGCAGTTTCACATGTGGTTTTATGTGGTCCTCAGCAGATTTAAGAGACGTTACAAACATTGGCCAGGGGATTTCACTTCGCTATTTAATAAACTGGAACAATAAAAGTATTACACAACTGTAAGTGTCAATGATTCACTGGAAAACATATAGTATTACTCAATCTAACATCTACATTACTCAGAATGATTTGGGGTGACATTGGCAACATACAGACTGGCAGCGTTACAGAAATACAACCCTAGATCATTTCGTATAACGTTATTGAAATAAAATGCTAGACAATTCCATATCATAACATTGTAGAAATGCAATGCTAGACAATTCTCGATCATAACTCGACAGAAATATAATGCCCGTTTTTTGCCAAGATCATTCAGAAGGTTGTCTTCAATCAACGCAGCAATTTTGTGAAGGCTACCGACATCACCACAGTACTGAAACGGACCTGATATATGTTTTAAATTATATGGCTGAATACTGATTTGGATTAAATAACAGTTCTGGTTCTATTAGATCTCAGTGCTGCATTTGACACTAGATCATAGAACACTTCTGGACAGGCTGGAAAATTGGGTTGGACTCTCCGGGACAGTCCTTAATTGGTTCAGGTCTTATTTAGATGGCTGGAGATTGTCACCACTGACAATCATGAATCTTATAGGGTGGCTATGACATGCGGAGTTCCACAGGGATCAGTTCTCGGACTGCTACTGTTCAATCTCTATATGCAACCTCTGGGCCAAATTCTACAGAACAACAACATTAACTACCATAGCTATGCAGATGATACTCAAATATATATGGCTCTCGAACCGTATGACAACAGCTCAATAGACTCACTGTGTCACTGTACAGAGCACATAAATACCTGGATGAACCAAAATTGTCTACAATTAAACCAAGATAAAACTGAGATTATAGTGTTTGGCAACAAAAATAAAAGAACAGGTATTAGTAAAGAGCTGGATTCTCTGGCCCTAAAAACCAAGTGCGTAATCTTGGTGTTCTGATAAACCTCACATTCAATAGTCATATCAAAGTGGTCACCGAAACTGTATTCTGTCATCTTAAAAATATAGCCAGAATCAAGGGCTTGGTGTCCCAAAAAGACCAAGATCTCCAGTAGGGTTGACTACTAATGGCCTCTTAACTGGACTCCCTAAAAGACTGTAAAACAGCTGCAGCTCATTCAGAATGCTGCTGCAAGAAAGTTAACCAGGACCAAGAGAACAGAGCGCATCACTCCGGTTCTTAAATATTTGCACTGGCTTCCAGTCAGTTACAGAATAGATTATTAAGTGGTGCTTTTAGTTTATAAATCCACTGAATGGTTTAGGCCCGAATACATTTCTGATTCGTTTAAAGAATATAAACAGAGCAGGGCTCTTAGATCCATGATCTCAGGTCAGCTAGTTGAGCCCAGAGTCCAAACTAAACATGGCAAAGCTGCATTTAGCAGTTATGCTGTACACAACCAGAATAAACTACCAGAAGATCTTAGACGTGCCCCGAAAGTATCAATTTTTAAATCCAGTTTAAAGCACTTCTCTTCTCACGTGCCTATGACTGAGCGCTTAAACCTAACCACACTGTTAGCCTTATAGCTTTCATAGCTTCCTCATGGAATATACCAGTTGTTTTTATTTCATTTTATTCTATTTATTTATTCTATGTTTTATTATATGATGTTGTCCCCCTTGTTTTATTATTAAGGTGGTCAGAGTCCCCCTTGTTTTATTATTAAGGTGGTCAGAGTCCCCCTTGTTTTATTATTAAGGTGGCTAGAGTCCCCCTTGTTTTATTATTAAGGTGGTCAGAGTCCCCCTTGTTTTATTATTAAGGTGGTCAGAGTCCCCCTTGTTTTATTATTAAGGTGGCTAGAGTCCCCCTTGTTCTATTGATGTTTATATTCTAGTATTTGTTTTTATTTTATTGTATTCATATATTTTTCTTTTTCTACAACACTACTAGACCATTTCATATTATAATGTTATAGATATATTAGAATATAAGCAATGAAGATAGTATAGACAAGAAGATATTTGCATTATGTATATCTTTATTAGTCAACAGACAACTTAAATGTTGAATTAAACAACACAGAAATAATAATGAATTAATCCAACTATCAGATCAGAGTTTTGGGAGTTTACAAACATAATTACAGCAAGAATCTTCTCCCCCACATACAGACATGGAATCAACGTCTAAATCACTGATGAATAATATCCACGATCAATGAATCAGTCTGATTACAAAGGTTGGTTTCAGCCAGGAGGCCCTATCTCCCACCTGTCTACAACGACACTCACACAAGATGGTACAACGACCAAAAAGAATATTTCTGAAAAAGACCTGGCCTGGGTTTTTGTCTGCCAAAGAGTTAAACAAAATGGACTGTCTAACTGTAGCCTTTGTCAGCTGGTGCGTTTACACAAGAACAATTGTAATCTTCTGATGACCAATTAGTGTCTAAAGATCATATTCTTTATTCTTGTGTAGACGCAGCCTGGGGAACCCATACACAAGTCACACTCCACGAGAATGACCGTTACACAAGCGCACCTTGACTTCCTGACCATCTTGAAATACAAATCTGACCAGTACGAGCCTCAGCACTGACCTCTGAGATACTGGCCTAGTCAAATGAAGGTCAAAGGACAAAAGCAAAGTGATAGTAAATAAAGGTTTACAACAGAGGTGCAGATATCCTGGTCTGTGTGTATGCTTTATGATAAGACATATAACTGTGGGTGTTTAGGTCAGTGTTTGACTTGGACAGAAGACAAGGACAGATCGGAGCTCTACTTCTCTCGCACATACATACGAACACATCATTAACTGCAGGTCTAGGGTCAGTTGTTTTGGTTCAGCTCATAATAGTGAAAGGATAGATCACCTGGGACAGGAGATGCAAGCAAAGCTGACAAAAAGGAAATTGGCTTGAGTTGGTTTTTGGTCAAACAACTCTAAAACGTCAGTGACATGCTGGGGAAACTACACCAGAGCAATGGTTGCTGTCACACCGTGTCCACAGCCCGTTTACTGGGAAAGGAAATCAGGACATATTTGAGTCATTCTTCAGAGAACAACGCACAGTTAGCGCATTTAGTCATTTCAATAGTGCATGCACTTTGAATATGTCATTTAGTCATTTGTTTGAGCCATCCCTGTAGGAGTACTAAGGTAGGGCTTCTAAAAAACGCTCCTTGGGGAACTCCACACATTTCAGTTTTCAGCCATGAACTAGGATACCTGACTCACCCATCAGAGACCTTGGTAATTACTTGACAAGTTGAACGAGTTGTATTAGCTATAAAATCCATGAAAGGGCTTGGGCCTTGGGGAGAGTCACCCATCTATACTCTCTATGTGATCTGGTCCTGGTTTCCAGAGCAACCTTGGTGGCCCGGTCTGATTTCTAGACAGCACTCTCGCCCTGCGTTCCTTGGGACAGGCAATAGGCTTGGATACCTGGGTACAGTGAAAGGAGAAAGGAAGGGTCGTGGATTTACAGTCCATGTACACATTTACAGTCTTAGCAAAGTATGTCCAGATCAAGGGACATGAGTGGAGTTCTGGGTACAGTCCAGTGCAGTATGAGGAGCGAGAAGATGAGTGAGGGGGACAGAGGGGGAGGAGCGAGAGGATGAGTGAGAGGATGAGTGAGAGGGGGACCGACAGGGGCAGTGAGAGGGGGACCGACAGGGGCAGTGAGAGGGGGACCGACAGGGGCAGTGAGAGGGGGACTGACAGGGGCAGTGAGAGGGGGACTGACAGGGGCAGTGAGAGGGGGACTGACAGGGGCAGTGAGAGGGGGAATGGCATGGGGACTGACAGAAGAGTAAAAGCTGAGTAAAACTGCCTCTGGTTAGGTTAGTTCAGCATGGCAGAGCTCATTGCAGATTGGGTGGTTAGTAATCTGTAATTATTATTATTATTATTATTATTATTATTATTAGAGGTGCGACGGTATGCCTGACCCACAGTACGGTACATATTGCGGTTTGAGGGTCACGGTATGGTAAGCTTTCGGTACAGAGGAAAAAAAATTCTAACTGTTATTTAAGATCAGTTTTTAGTTTCATTGGCAAAAGATGCAACACGAACCAGGAACGGGAATAATATGAAACATACAATGCCTGATGGGAGCACAAATAAGAATACCAAAATGATGTTTATGATGTCAGCGTAAATGCTTTAGTATGTTCGAAGTGTTAAACAGCGGTGTATGTAACTTTTGTAGAGCAGTGGCGACATACAGTTAATGTTTTATCAACAATTCTCTGTCCATCCTTTGTGTAGTCCACTGGGAAAACAAAATGCTGCCAAACTGGAGATTTGAATGAAGCTGGAGGACTCTGCAATATTGATTCATCACCACCACTCGCCATCACCACCACTCATCCAGCTGTGTTCTGCGTTAGGCTCACTAACATTAATTACGACATGCGCAATGACTCTTATTTAATCAGAATAAGTATATACAGAATATATTAATATCAATCTGATTTATTGAAGAGAGTCATTCAACATACAGTACCTATTTATTTATTTTGTATTTAATTTTTCATGTATTCGGGTTCTTACGCGAACCATAAATAGCACCCTGTACCGTACGGTACGGTTATGAATATGTGTACCGTTGCAGCCATAATTATTATTGATGCCTCTCCAGAGATGAGCAGCCATTACTAAAACACTGCCTTTATAGTCTGACATCCATTACTAAAACACTGCCTTTACAGTCTGACATCCATTACTAAAACACTGCCTTTACAGTCTGACATCCATTACTAAAACACTGCCTTTACAGTCTGACATCCATTACTAAAACACTGCCTTTATAGTCTGACATCCATTACAAAATACTGCCTTTACAGTCTGACATCCATTACTAAAACACTGCCTTTACAGTCTGACATCTGTCTCTCCAGAGGAGCTCCAGTACCTGTCTGTCTCTGCTTCTCCAAAGGAGCTCCAGTACCTGTCTGTCTCTCCAAAGGAGCACCAGTACCTGTCTGTCTCTCCAAAGGAGCACCAGTACCTGTCTGTCTCTCCAAAGGAGCACCAGTACCCATCTGTCTCTGTCTCTCCAAAGGAGCTCCAGTACCTGTCTCTCTCTGCTTCTCCAAAGGAGCTCCAGTACCTGTCTGTCTCAGCCTCACTAAAGGAGCTCTAGTACCTGTCTGTCTCGGCCTCTCTAAAGAAGCTCCAGTACCTGTCTGACTATCTTGGCCTCTCCAAAGGAGCTCCAGTACCTGTCTGTCAATCTCGGCCTCTCCAAAGGAGCTCCAGTACCTGTCTGTCAATCTCGGCCTCTCCAAAGGAGCTCCAGTACCTGTCTGTCAATCTCGGCCTTACCAAAGGAGCTCCAGTACTTGCCCTCAGGTTCCTTCGGTTACAGTGGAGGCTCCTGCACTCAGCAGTGAACGGCGGCTTGTTGTTGCTGTGTAACGTAACAGTGTTGGATGGAAATTTTCATCACCTACACTGATGCAGGACTTGACACCTGAACCCTCTCAATGTAGGTTTGAATGAATGTTTGCACAGTTTTCCATTAGGTTAAGAGGCAGATGAAGCGCATGTGTGTGACTAGTTAAATACTGTGGTAGTAGTGTCATTATGCCCACGATTAAAACTAGATTTCATTTCCTGATATCATTGGTGTCATTTTTCTCACTTCCTTTTATAGTGCTACAGTTCTCCTTTTCTTCCTTTTAAACAGAATTAAACATCTGTTTGTATGAGACTATCTGTGTGTTTGTGTGTGTACGCATGTGTGTCAGTGTGTGTGTTTGTTTCCATGAGTGTTAACATGTTAGTGTTCCATGTGTTTATTTGTTAGTGTTCCGTGTGTATTTATTTGTTAGTGTTCTGCGTGTGTTCATTTGTTAGTGTTCTGCGTGTGTTCATTTGTTAGTGTTCTGTGTGTGTTCAATTGTTAGTGTTCTGCGTGTGTTCATTTGTTAGTGTTCCGTGTGTGTTTATTTGTTAGTGTTCCGTGTGTGTTTATTTGTTAGTGTTCCGTGCGTGTTTATTGGTTAGTGTTCTGTGTGTGTTCATTTGTTAGTGTTCCATGTGAGTTTATTTGTTAGTCTTCCATGTTTGCTTGTGTTCCGAGTGTGTTGGTTCATTATTGTTCCATACTCACTTTGCACTACACTTCTGTAGGCGGCTGCAGCAGGGGATTCTGGAAATTCAGCCAGGAAGGACTTTCCCTCATCACAACTCTTACCTACGAAAGGAGACAAAGAAAGTGATGCTATCTGTAGTTCAGGGAGGGGTGGAAGGAAAGAGAAAAGGAAAGAAAGAGAAAGCCCAAAGCAAAAGGGGAAGTGCTTAGTCTGCTATGTCTGACTAGTGGAAGACTAACACACACACAAACACACCTGCAAGCTCACACACACAGCACACACACAGCACACACACAGCACACACACAAGTTCTGTATTGGGTCAGATAACTACAATTCCTAGAAACTGTCCAGCAAAAAATAATTTTAAATTTGCTGACGGGTGGAATAAAGACATTAATTTAATATGAGGGTTAATTAATATAATTTAATTACAACACTTTTTATTATTCCCTCTATTTCAGAGCAGCAAACGTATTGGGACAATTGGCTCGTGTTTCTGTTCAGTCAGAAGTGTTCTGACATCATGAATCCAGACATGAGAGCTGTCAATATCTAGTCTTGATTCTAGGCTTTGTGTTTGCCTTTGGAGTCCACTATTGGTGAATGTAAAAATGAGGTGTCAATTAAAGTCAAGGAAGCCACAATTATGCTGAAAAATCCCTTTTCATCATCAGAAGCCAAAAGGCTTCTCAAAAACAACATAGGAATGTAATTCAAAAGGAAAAAAAGCACATCAGTCAGGCAGGCCAAGGAAGACCTCTACAGTGGATGGCCAAATGCCCACCATGACGATGAACAAAATCAAACTATCCGACTCATCAGCAACAGCAACTAAAACAAATCTAATGAATGGAATGAATGTGGCCTGCGTGGGGTACAGCAACCGTGTCCTTTATCTCCACAGAGCCAGAATATGCTCTGTGATGTGTTTCGGGTCCCTGCTATTAAAAAAAAATAAAGTAAAAATTAAGTAAAAATAGCAATGCAGACTGTTTTGAGTAAAAGCTAGGATCCAGTATCTCTTTTCCTGTGTTGATTAAAAATAGAAGGAATCCAGTGCATGCAAATTACCAAGCAAACCTGTCTAATCTGTTATCTATAACACGTCAACCTACTAGTCCAGGAACACTTATCTCTGTTAAGATGTCTTTGCTTAATATCAGATCTCTCGCCAACAAATCATTCTTGGTAAATGACATAATATCCTACAACATAGATTTTATGTTTCTCACTGAAACGTGGCTAACAGAAGATTATAGTGCTACTGTTTTCAACTAGACAGCACCCGAAAAATGTGGTTATTTGAATACGTGTTGAAATGGTAGGAAAGGAGGAGTAGCTACCCTATTCAAAGTTACATTCCAGTGCAAAGAAAATACACTTGGTAATTTTATTTCTTTTTAATACCTCTGTTTTACATTGAAGGGTGCTCCCAATATTAATTTTTTACCCATTTACAGACCTCACAATACTCTGAAAATTGTATTGATGATTTTGCTGAAGTACTCTGTTATATCCGCTGATTATAACTTGTTTATTATAACGGGATTTTAACATCCACATAGAAAATAATACGGACAATAATGCCAAAGAATCTTTTGCACTACTTGACACTTTTGATCTCACTCAATATGTGAAGAGTGTAACGACACTCAAGGCCACATTCTAGATCTGGTTATTTCCAAAGGTCTTGATATTTCCTCTTTCATGGTTAAAGACTTTTTTAATCACTGATCACCCCGGATATTCAAGTAAACTCTGTTTATATTAAGAAAAGGTAGATTAATGAGAGTACCAATGCTCAATTTTGGAGGCCATAGTTATCTCACCAACAATTAGTGCAGAGTCAGTTGATGTGCTCCTGGATAACTTCAACACCAAAATATTGAATATCATGGATCGAGTTGCACCGGTAAAGGTAAAGAAAACTATGAGCAAACAGAAATCGATAAACAAAGCCTTTTTAAGTTCAACTTTGAGTTACGCAGGGCCAGACAGCAACATTTATCAGGAATGATCAACAGGAACATCATCAATACCCGCACTCTTTTTGCCATGGTTGACAAGCTTACAAACCCCCTCATGCAGATAGCAGCAGACCTCTTGTCCAGTGTGAAATGTAATGAATTTGCTTGTTTCTTTAGTGAAAAAATGCAAAGTATTAGACTGACCATCAGAACTACACAGTCAAACAATTACACTGTACTGTCACTACGACCACCAAGAAATAACTTGGTTATTATGTCGCAATTTAAAACAAATGATCAAAAAGCCCTAAAATAAACTGATCAAAAAGCCCCAAAAGATCAAAAAGCCCTAAACGACATCTTAGAGCAGAGATGGCAAACCGGTTCCACGGAAGGCTGTGTGTCTGCTGGTTTTCGCTCTCACCTTGTACCTGACTGATTAATTAGGTCACTAATTGGTTAGTTTCTACCCTCACCTGGTTGTTTAGGTCTGAACTGGGAACCAATTTATGGGAAAAACCAAAAACCTGCAGACACTCAAATAGTTAACAGCTCTCTGCAATCAAGAATTTTCCCAACATTCTTAAAAACAGCTGCCATTAAGCCTTTTATAGTCAAAATCAGTGATGCATCTCAGTGCAGCATTTGACACTGTAGATCATACAACAAATCTGGACAGGCTAGAAAATTGGGTAGGACTCTCCGGGACAGTCCTTGATTGGTTCGGATCTTATTTAGATGGCCGGAGTTACACTGTCACTATTGGCAATCATGAATCTGATAGGGTGGCTATGACATGTTGAGTTCCGCAGGGATCAGTTATTGGACCGCTTCTGTTCAATCTCTATATCCTACCTCTGGGCCAAATTCTACAGAACAACAACATTAACTACCATAGCTATGCAGATGATAATGCTATGCAGAATATATATGGCTCTCAAACCGTATGACTACAGCTCAACAGACTCATTGTGTCACTGTATAGATTGCATAAATGCCTGGATGAACCAAAATAGTCTACAATTAAAGTCCTTCATGAAATGCATTCTGGTATATAAAACATAAAAAATATCTGTATATTTCTTTCATGACATTTCTAATTATAAGAATTTATAAAAAGATAAGTCAACAAAACATTTTAATTTTAAACAAAACACTATCTCATTCATCCCCGGGGGAATGGCTGGTCCGTCTTAGTTACTAGGTTTGCGGTTGTTATAAGTCGTGGGATCACTCAATGGGCATTGGCATTTAAATTCCTGACCAGTACGGTCGAGGGCCCTGAAGACAGATTGTCAGCCACCCGCTTGGCTTTCATGCACACCAGGAGCTGATTCGAAACAGGTACACATCACTGCTCAACTCTTGACTGGCCAACAGCATGTGCAAAGAGCTGCAAGGCAGTTATTTGTGCGTCTGCCAGATTACGAAACAACTGGAGGATTTCGAGTTTATAATGCAATTCATTTTTTCAATCTCAAATTGTTTTGCTATGGCCCAACTGGGACAGTGACTTGCTAGTTTTATTCCGACGTGACTTTTTATTGGCCGGGGCCATCGGGCCATCGTTACTGTCGAGTCCTGGAGGTTCTGGTGCCATCAGAGGAATAACCTCCGTGAAAATGTAACAACCCGCTGGTGACGGATAATGCAAGTTCTTGTGCTGCTGCCGTAATTTAGACATCGATGTAGGGTATTATCTCACAAAGGGACTGACAGGTTCATCCTAGCGCTGGAGTGCAAGGATTGAGATACCGGGGTGGAGAGTTCCCCTGGAGGGTGCTTAGAGAATTGTAACAATCAAACAATTGTAACTGTTTTTATTCTGCTGCATTTTATAAAAAAAAATTATTTGTAAAGCACATTGAATTGCTTCTATGTATGAATTGTGCTATATAAATAAACTTGCTTGCTACAGACACACAGAATGTACCTATCCTGGGGTCCAGTGGGACACGTCCTAACAGAGTCAGATTCATCTCTTCACACATCCTCTCTGCTCCGCCGGTTGTTGATGGAAAGATCTCAGACGTGTTCTGGGGGAGAACAAGAGTTCCACATTGCACATGAATGATGTGGTGTGTACTTATGATGTTATATGTGCATTCACAGTTATATATAGTTGGTACATTCATAATAGTGTTATAGAAACCCTTTCATTTCTTTTGTGTATACAGGCCTTTCCCATGTTGATGGATGAAAACGGAAGGTTAGCCTGTGTGTCACCTCATTTTAATCCCCAGTGAAACAGGATGTCATGGATGACAACGGGAGGTTAGCCTGTGTGTTACCTCATATTTATACCCCAGTGAAACAGGATATCATGGATGACAACGGGAGGTTAGCCTGTGTGTCACCTCATATTAATCCCCAGTGAAACAGGACGTCACGGATGACAACGGGAGGTTAGCCTGTGTCACCTCATATTTATACCCCAGTGAAACAGGATATCATGGATGACAACGGGAGGTTAGCCTGTGCGTCACCTCATATTAATCCCCAGTGAAACAGGATGTCATGGATGACCACATCTACTAGGTTCTGTTCCTAAGATTTTCTAGGGGTGCCAATAATTGTGGCATGCATGTCTTTAAATAAAATAATTTCTTGATGAAGAAACTGAAGGTTAGATTAACATGAGTTTCTGAGAGTAAGATCATACTGGTAGACAAAAATTACATTTTTTATTAATATTAACGTAGGGTGCATATTCTGAGGGACATTGTATTGTATTGTATTCGTAACAGGGTTTATATATATATTCATACGTAATGTAAGTGTGTATTGTATTCGTAACAGGGTTTATATGAATATTCATATGTAACGTAAGTGTGTATTGTACAGGAGTGTCTGACTTGTGTGTTGTACCTTGCATTTGGGACACACGAATCCACTCATGTTCTCGACCACTCCTATGATTGGCAGCTTGACCTTCCGACAGAAACGGATCTCCTTCCTTACATCTTGAAGAGACACTTCCTGAAGGGGAATGGTTAGTCTTTGACCTGCGTTCTACACTTTAACACTATTGGTTGTCTGACCGACCGGCTCAGGCCACCTGGTGGTCGTGATAACGTTCCACCTGGGTGCCATGGTTACCTGCGGGGTAGTGATGATGACCGCGCCATCGATGTGGGCGGAGCTAAGGTACTGGACAATGGACAGGTGCTCGTCAGATGTGCCAGGGGGTGTGTCCACGACAAGGTAATCCAGATCCCCCCAATCAACATCCCTCAAGAACTGCTTTATCATCCCTGGCAGGAAGTGCAACACAACCAATAGCCAATCAGATCACAGACCTATCAACAACATTAAAAACAGCTGTGATGTTCCTGCTTGTGACATATGTGCCGTGGAGACTAACATGAATATTCTCCCCACATCAAGACCAAAACACCCCACTGCTCTCCAAACGCATCACCCTGCTAGTAGATAAAACTGACTCATCAACCAATTGCTGCACATTTACCAGATAACACACATTTCAATCTATTCACACGTCAACAAGTGGTTGTTGGCCCTAGTCCAAGCATTTCATTGAACATATGTGAAAAAGTCATTGCATGTGGCTGTGTGAAATGTCATAACCGCCGCGAAACAAATCAAGCTTTATAGCCGGCAGAATGTCATCACTTAAACTGGAGGGCCTCACACACACGCATACACACTTCTGAACAGGCACTTAGTGATGGTTTAAAAACTGCCGTATAACGCGCACACACACACACACACACACACACACTTCTGTATGGGAACAATGCTTGATAAAATACACTGATAAGTAGTTACCATTCTTCTTGGGTCCTCTCCAGATGACAGCATCGTCAGGACTACTGAGCAGGAAGCCGATAGACATGACGGCAAGGTTGTCTTCTACATACTGACACACACACACACACACACACACACACACACACACACACACACACACACACACACACACACACACACACACACTCGAATCACAGGCCAAAAATGCAATCCTACATGAACTGGCAGACATTGCAGGCATTGTTTCAAACAGCTGTCCCTTTCGTTCTTACAAAAGGGCTTTACTGTAATTCTCTGTTTATAAGCCGGACCGTGTATAAACCACACCATTCATTTCATAGCTGTGTGTATACAAACCAGAGTATTAACCACACCCATACATAAACCGCAGAACGCACCGAGAATTATGACTCGTAAATACATTGTACATTAATAGTATACATCTGTTATACCACAAATAATTTTTGAAGAATAAAATGTGTTTTTGAAAACCCTGTAATGTCAATTGTATCACATTTACTACATGAGTTTCTGAGACCTCTACGTCATCAAGCAATCACCTGCGAAAAAGTTAGCTGGTGGAAATGGTTTTAAAAATGTAAACTCGTGTATTAGCCACACCCATGTGTTAACTGCTGTGGTTGAAAATGAATTCAAAATCTGTGTATAAGCCGTGGTTCATAAACGGGAAATTATGGTATAACATTTTTTAATATTTCAAAGTGTTATTTCAACCTGTTAGTAGGAAAATATATTTTTTCCCAAAGATTTAGATAACAGGACTGAAACACATACAGAGAGAAAGAATGAAACAGGCGTATCAGTGACCTAATTAATGAGGAAATTCATTCTGAATTTGATCACATTACTTATAAAAACTGCGCCCAGGGGACTGATATAACAGAATGGGCATGTATTTTTCCAAAAACAATAACATTTCTCAGTTTCAACATTTGATATGTCGTCTTTGTACTATTTTCAATTAAATACAGGGATAAATGATTTGCACATCATTGTATTCTGTTTTTATTTGCATTTTACACAGCGTCCCAACGTTTCTGGAAACGGGGTTGTAGAAGTTAAGACATACCACAGGAGACCATCCAGATCCACTCTGATGAACCTACAGACACAGAGAAAACCAGGGTAATTAAACAACGGGCATATCAATGCATCACACAGACATCTGAACTCATAGAGATGGAGGCAGAGGGGTCTGTACCTGTTCTCCCTCCAAGCCCATGATCCTGGGGATGGATGGACCACAGATATCTACATCCAGGAGAGCCACCTGAAAGACACACGCACACGCACGCCCACGCACACACAGGTATTTATGTCAGAAGTATGTCTCTCCACTGAACTGTAGCTAAATGTGTGTTGTGAATGTGTGTTGTCCCTGTGGAAACAGCCAATCACGGTCACTCCCCTCCTCCACCACATGGGGCGGCAGTGAGGTAATGTTGAAACTCATTGGGTTTAAAACGCAGAGTTTAGCGCCACCTAGTGGACAAAACAGTGATATCACACAGAGCCGGAGAAAGGACTCAATAAACTGGGCCAAATTGCAGGGGTGCCTCGTCAAAGCGTGGTTCAAAGGTAGATGCTGATGCAGGAAAGGGCATATTCACTACAATATACACAATATATATGATTTATAAGACTAAGAAAACTGACTTTAAGAATGACCAGTGTTAAGCCATCTACCAGAGAGCACATTTCTATGGGTTCATTGAGGAGCGAGGTGAGGTAAAGCTGTGATTTTCCTAAGAGGGACTTAAATGAGCTGGAACCAAACTGGTCATGTTTGCTGGGAGGGCAGGTTAATTAGAGAGTAAAGACCACAGTGATTAGGGTTGCCAAGACAATATTTTCCTGCACTTGCGCAAACATCCTTGTTGAGGTGCATGCAAGCGTCTAAGTCACCCTCCTACAACACGGCATGTATATGGAAAATACAGATTAAGTACTTGAGTACTGAAATTGTCCTTCAAAGCCCAGAGCTGTTGATAGGAATCCTTCTGGACTCCAGCCTAAACAGCTGTTCCCTTTCTGACCAGCAGAAGAAGACAAACAATTGGAAATCAGACACTTCTCTTTAAATGCTTTGCATAACCCTTAAAACTGGTATTAATAATTTAAATGTTGTGTATAAACCTTAAAACTGCTACTGACACATTTTAAATGTTGTGTATGAACCTTAAACCTGCTACTGACACATTTTAAATGTTGTGTATGAACCTTAAACCTGCTACTGACACATTTTAAATGTTGTGTATGAACCTTAAACCTGCTACTGACACATTTTAAATGTTGTGTATGAACCTTAAACCTGCTACTGACACATTTTAAATGTTGTGTATGAACCTTAGAACTAATACTTCAGATGTTGTGGTTAACATTTTCCCTTTAGCAAAAGCCACAAACTTAGATTATTTAAACCTTGGCATTCATCTAGTACAGGTGGCTTATCTCTCTCACTAAGATGGCCTTGATACATGCTTGGATCAGACGTGCATTGGACAAGATTTTACTATCTGAATAGTATGTGCTATTATTCGAATAGTATTCAGTTAACTGAAATACATGTTTTTAAAAACTACCAATTACCAATTCTCCAAGGGTATGCAAACTTTTTTGAGCACAACTGTATATAATGCGTCATTCTGACTGACTGGACTCCACCATACTATAGTGCTTTGTTTGACGATTGTAAACAGCAAACATGTGTGAAGGAGCGCATGTCATAAAAACAACGTGAAAAATTATATATTTTTTACATGTCATGGTTTATCATCTGAAAACATTTGAGATTGGAATTTTAATAGTATTTAGAAAATTAATATTCAAGTCTATATATTTCAACAAAAAAAATACATGTAAAGAATGTGCGGGGCAAAATTGAATACACACAAGTACTCGAATAGTAAATTATTTTCGGATATTCAACTATCCGAGCCCATCCCAAGTGCACATGCCTTTCTGGTTGAAGAATTAACCACCACTGTAACTGATTAGAATGTATCTACTACCACTACCTATATGTATATAAACCTAAATATACTGTTACTGTTTGTTACCTATCTACTACTACTACCTATATGTATATAAACCTAAATATACTGTTACTGTTTGTTACCTATCTACTACTACTACCTATATGTATATAAACCTAAATATACTGTTACTGTTTGTTACCTATCTACTACCACTGCCTATATGTATATAAACCTAAATTCAGTGTTACTGTATATTATCTATCCACTACTACAATTACCTATATGTAAATAAACCTAAATATGTTGTTACTGTTTATTATCCATCTACTGTTAATTATCTACCACAGCCACTACCTATATGTGCAACCTCAATTCCAAAAAAGTTGTGATGCTGCGTAAAATGTAAAATAAATAAAAAACAGAATGCAATGATGTGCAAATCATTTATCCCTATATTTAATTGAAAACAGTACAAAGACAACATTCCAAATGCTGAAACTGAGAAATGTTATTGTTTTTGGAAAAATATATGCCCATTTTGAATTTGATGCCAGCAACATGTTTCAAATAAGTTGGCACAGGGGCATGTTTACCACTGTGTTGCATCACCTCTTCTTTTAACAATACTCTGTAAGCGTTTGGGAACTGAGGAGACCAATGGCTGTAGTTTTGAAAGTGAAATGTTTTCCCATTCTTGCTTGATATAGGATTTCAGCTGCTCAACAGTTCGGGGCCTCCTGTCGTATTTTTCGTTTCATAATGTGACAAATGTTTCCAATGCGTGACAGGTCTGGTCTGCAGGCAGGCCAGTTTAGTACCCAGACTCTTTTACTACAGAGCCATGTTGTGTTTATATGTGCAGTATGTGGTTTGGCATTGTCTTGCTGAAATAAGCAAGGCCTTCCCTGAAAAGACGTCATCTGGATGGCAGCATATTTTGCTCCAAAACCTGTATATATTGTTCAGCATTAATGGTGCCTTCACAGATGTGCAAGTCACCCATGCCTTGTGCACTAATGCAACCCCATACCATCACGGATGCTGGCTTTTGAACTGTGCGCTGATCAGAAGCTGGATGGTCTCTCTCCTCTTTAGTTTGGGGAAGCGGCATCTATGATTGCCAAAAAGAATTTCAAATTTTGATTCGTCAGACCACAGGACAGTTTTCCACTTTGCCTCAGTCCATCTTAAATGAGCTTGGGCCCAGAGAAGGTGGCGGTAGTTCTGGATCTTGTTTATGTATGGTTTCCTCTTTGCATAGTAGAGTTATAACATGCTTTTGTGGATGCAGCAACATACTGTGTTCACAGACAATGATTTCGGAAGTGTTCCTGAGCCCATGCAGTGATGTCCGCTACAGAATTGTGTAGTGGTATTAATGATCTTTTAATATCCAATCATGTTACTGACCTGTTGCCAACTGACCTAATTAGTTGTGTGATATTCCACCAGGTTCTGTGTTTGTATTACACAACTTTTCCAGTCTTTTGTTGTCCCAGCTTTTTTGACGGGCTGGCATCAAATTCAAGGTGGGCATATATTTTTCAAGAAACAATAAAATGTATCAGTTTCAACACTTGAAATGTTGTCTATTTGAATATAGTGTTTAAATAATTTGCACATCATTGCATTCTGTTTTTATTTCCATTTTACGCAGCGTCCCAACTTTTTTGGAAATGGGGACGTATAATGTTACAGTTTATTATCCATGACTAAAATCTATCATGTAATGGGTGATAGCGGCAGACCTCCGACAATTGTTAATTTTGTTACAGACCATCACCATAGGAAACGGAAAGACAGAAAGACAGAGGACAGAAGCAGGGGAGAGGAGAGGTGTACCTCTTTACTGTTATCCTCAGCCAGAGCGTGGGCCAAGTGGGCGCTGAAGGTACTCTTCCCCACACCTCCTTTCCCAGACAGGACCAGGATCTTATGTTTGACTGACAACATCTTTACTGCTATCTCCTCTATGGCTGTAGACACAAGGGGCAGAGGAGGCATTTACAAAGGCAACAAACAAAAAGCCCCAAAGACATCAACAATAAACATTAAAGATACAGAGAGATGGCGAGAGAAAGTGTGAGAAAATGTTTGAGAAAAAGAAATAACAGGGGTAGAGAGAGGGAGACAGCCCTACCTGGGTCAGGTGCTTTAGTGGCACCGGAGGCACAGAGGTTCTGGTTGGGACAGCCCTGACATGCTGATGTTTTTCCTGCCTGCTCGCTGGATGTACCAGGGCAGTCTGAACACAGCAACCAATCAGTATCCATCCACTAATCGGCCACTCACTCAGATAATCAAGTTAACATTTTCTAATCCAAAGACTGATTTTTCACCTTTAGATAACTAACTGTCTAGCTAGATAGCTTTGATGGATAATTAATTTCACATATCGGATTGACAGCAGAATGTTTTGATAGGTCATATGATAACGTTACAGAAATACAACCGCAAACACAAACT
>JACXGI010011136.1:0-13816 GCA_016801175.1 Esox masquinongy | reverse complement strand
TGCTGTTCCGCCACCGCACAAACATTCATTAATGTGGAAAGTTTATTTATGAGGTTCCCTGTGTCTCCTCTATTTCCAGATCAAAACCATAAAATGACGGTTTAAGTGACTAGGCAGGTGGTCCCCTAGTCCCTGGAACAAAAGTGTTGATTAATTCTAGGCTCAACTCGGGTGAGTGAGCTGGCACTGCTGCTTTTAGATGGGGGGTCTGTTAATGTTCAGCCAGGCAGGGAGGCTCCACAGAACCCACCAGAGTCCAGATGGGTCCTCGGGGCAGGGGCCTGGAGCTCCAGCCCGGCTAGGCCTCCACCGTGAGCCACTCTCCCCTTCTTCCATCCCTGAGGGGCCGACATACTGCCTGTGATTCAGTAGCACTGTTCATCTAGTATCTTGGATGCATATTTGGACTGGCAGATGGTTTTTGTAAAGGAACGCCTGCTCCCTCCATCTGTTGTTTCTGCTTCCTGTTATTCTCTACATAGGTCATCGCTCTGTGACGTCACGTCAGGAAACCGTGTTCAGGCTCCCTGTAGCCTCATTTGACGCAGGGCTTCAAATAATACTATATCTGAAACAGATAGTATATAACGATTAACAGGAATTTGAGGGGCACTGCAATATTAGAATAACAAGATATTCTTAACGTCACATCAAACATGGTGGATTGGGAGGATGCATAATGTCATATCCCGGGTGAGAATAATTAGGGGTTAACGAGCTCCAGGATGATATTGTATCCTGATTATTATGTTATAAGGCATTATGAATTCCACCCCGAGGTATAATGGGCAGTATTCGATTGAATCCACACAAAGACAGTCCTTTTTAAAGATATTCACCCCAAAGGCCCAGAATTAGGAGCAGAGATCGCTGGTCGACAGTCTGGTGCCATGGTTTATAAATGTTATGTGTTGTGGAGGTGTGCTACCCTGAAATCCTTCCCCTCTGCGACAGACCATCATCGGTAGTACTGGGCAAATTTTAGACTAGGGATGCATGATCTTTTGACTCAATACCGTTATTGCAATATAACGTTGCGCAATATCACATCGAAAATGTCGCGGAAAGTATGCGATGTTCTGTTTATTTTGTGGAGAGATGCGTCCGTTGGCTGCGTGGCTTATTGTGTTTCATTGGCCAGTTGCCCTGTCACATGCAAGTGTGAGCGTATGGGTCCACTACACGAAAATACCCCATGTAGCATACTACATGACGTGTGTGCATACTTCGACAGCGTGTGAGGGAAGAGAGAGTCAGAGGAGCAAAAGAAAAGAAAGGACAGAAAAGTAAGAAAATAGGTGTGGCTCAGGGAGAAAACGAAACAATGGAGATCAAAGAGGAAACGTTAGTGGCCAAAAAGTTACGTGATAGACTGAAACTGCAATTTTGAATCACGTCATAAAACGTATTACAAAAGTAAGACTGTGTGAAAAAGAATGAATGAGTGTCCGGTATTAGCTATAGAGACAATGTCAAAAAACCTAATACCTGTGATTGGTCCTGTTTGAGAGTTGACAAGCGTTCCTCTACCGTAGAGACTAAACTTGGGGGCATATCCTAAGAAAAACTTTAGATATGATTCAACTTTTTCATCACTGAACAGTACATGTATAAAGGGACATTTCACCCTGGGGCACCGTTTGGTGTTTCATATCATGTTTGCAAGATTTCTAAATCAGTGAGATTTGTTTCACACATTATTGTCTAGAAGGAGCACAGGAATGGGCTTTGAGGACTAAACAACACACTTAATATGTGAAAAATCTGAAAAATAAGTTTAGTTTAATTTTGTAAAGCCTTCATGTTTTCACAAAGCCTCCCTGTCACACTGATCGTGCTACATGGTTTTGTGTGTAGTTGTCCTTGTTAGATAGAGCCATTGGATGTTTTTCAGTGATGTTCCCACTAGCAGATTTATAACGATAAATGTACATGGCGTCAACATTTTTCATAATCTAAAAGACTACAACTCTGGAGCGCCAGTGCTTCCTGCTCTGGTCCGGTCCTGCTTTTTATCCTCTGTAGAGAGCTCACTTGCTATATAACTAACGTTACACTAAAAATGGCTTCTCATGAAGACTGAGGTTGAATTAATACATTTTCAGAAGTGATTTTACATGGCGATGTTGAACTTCAAACCACGTTTGAACCACAGTAGGCTTACAAAGAGGATTTAAAAGTCAGTGTGAGCTTGAAATTCTAATCGCTTCTTTCTCCTGCTGATATCCTGGTGAAACACATTCAAATATAGTTTGAACTCAGCCAAGTACCGTGCCCTCGGCAGGAAAATTGGCAAACCTGCAAATCGCAGGCTACACACCACAGACACCATAAACACACATTTTATTTGAGAGCGGCAGATCGGTAACAGTGCCAGAGGCCCAGAACAAATTGGACTGGATTGTGACAGTTGCTCCGCGTGGAGCTGCGTGCTCTCTCCCTCTCCGGTGCTCCACCTCACCGGTGTACTAACCGCCGGCAGGAGATGATGGCAGCAGAGAACCCAACACACCCTCACACCTGTCTCTTATTAGTCATTATGTTGTCTATTTTACTTCCTGGTTTTCACCCACACCTCACGGGTTAATGGGTCTGTATTGTTTGGACCGTGAGGTGCGTTTTTTGCATTAAAGACAGGCTAAGCAGTCGTTTCTCCGTGTCGTTGGTTTCTGTTTTTTGCCTTTCTTTTTATGCTCTCATTACCCTCGCACCTCACATGGATAGAGGAGAGGAAGAAAGATGATATTAATGGAAGATGCTGTAAGGCCAATCTAACATTCTGACATATGAGTAGGATGTGATGGCAGGCACTTGGAAGACTCCCATCACCCTAGTTTCAGTCACTCTTAGCCAGAAAGCCAGTGAGAGAAACAGGAGGGGAGATACAGAGTGAGATAAATTAACATAAAATAGATAGCAAAAGGGAAACCAAGCTATGAGAGTGAAAGAGACAGACAGAGACAAAAAACAAAAAAAGAAAGAGAAAGAAAGAAAGCCCAAAGGCCAAGTGTTGAACGCCATGGCTCTCCGCTCTGTGCCTTTCAGTAACGTTAGCTATGTTAAGTTATGTTTTCACTGTACCATCATTACGTTGCTCCCCCAACATTTTTTTAACCTCCACATCAGCTGATGGCTATGGCTGGTTCATAGAAGGTTTCATATCCCTGATTTATGCGGTCGGTAAAATTACCGCAGAACAAATGAAATAAATAAAATCTAATTTTAAATGAAAATACTTCCCACATTCATGAGACATGATGACTAAGATACATTTACAACCAGTCTGACAACAAATGTCTCACTGAGCTGGGGAACATATTGTCATATTGTATATAAATAAACAGTTGTTCAAATTGGACTACTAAACTATCAATTTAAAAAAATAAAAAAATAAATAAACCGAGAAAGACCCTAAAAGAATCACAAACAGTAAATATACTGCCATCATACAGCCCAGTAACGAACAATCCACATGAACCACAGAGATTAATGCATGTTCCTTTACATTCCTATGTTGCCTTCATTCTGTACGTCACTTAACCAGAACCCTTCAACAGAGCCTCACAACCTTCATCCATAACATCTAAGAAACACAGGGGTACCTGGGCCGTATTACTCTTTCAGAGAGGACAGAGTGAACTCCAGGCATCCTGGTGGTAAAGGACTGTGTGTCTGCATGGAGAGAGTTGGACCCCACTCCTCTGTCTGCAGACTTCCTTAATGTCAGTGACTCATTGGGAATTCAGACAAATAATTCCCGATATACTGGGCTGGCAGAACCTTCAGGTTGAATATGCATTTTAATGTAAAAATGGGATTTACTTCACTGAACAAGTGGATTTATGAATTCCATTAAATCCGTATGATATAATCTACACTGACTTGGTCATTGATATAGGTTAATAGTGACCATACATTGGTATTATGCAATAGTTGTTTAGAAGAAAGAGGAAAAGGAAATACATATTTTAAGCTGGTATGGAATTTGACCCCAGAGTATTACAGTAAAATGAAACTATCCCCACATGGCGCAGTCTATAAAGTAATCTCCCAGGTGGTTATCACTGGCGAAGAAGACGATGTCAAATTCCATCCCATAGGAGAGCCAAGAGAGAATTACATGATCAGCTGAGAGGACAGGTTTATTTATTACTGCTCAGGTAGGAATTTAATTTATAGATTGGACAAAAAAGTATGAGTGTTCTGTTAAGTTTTTGTTGTAGATAACACTGATGAAGTTAGGTTGGTTGCATCAGCGGCTCTTGTGCATCTCCACTAGTGATCGGTCTTCGCTAGCTAAACACTCTTTCTGAATGTCTCTTTTGGTGGATTTTGGAAACTGAATTGCAGAGGTAAAAGGAGCTGTTCACTTGATCACTTGCTCTGATTTCCTAAACGATAATTTGGAGAGAGGTTACAAAATTAATCTCTGACGACTGCATTTCCACACTGCAGAAGTAGATAGTAGGGAGAGCTATCTATTGAGCTTTTATAGATAGTTGATTGTTATTTTATTTACCTTTATTTATTAATCAGGTGAAAAATGCAGGCAATCTAATAATTAGGACAGGTAAGATGTAACCTATCACAAGTGCCAGCTCACATAAAAGTACTGGAATGCCTATAGCCACTCACCACTGCAGACTTGAAACCAACTTGTGGCAGCTGTGGTGAGAGAAACGCATGTGTGCCTGTATCTTCCGTTGAACTAGATGAAATTGAGTTTTACATGACCTTCCTCCCACTCTTTGCTTCTGATTTAATTCCTAACAGATTCATGACTTTCATAATTGGCTATTCTCATTGTTTACATTTTTTACAATTTACATTGTTATGTATATTATTGAGATTTTTTTACTTTATATATTTCTTAATTCTTACTACGTAGATGTTGTGTGCCATGTCACAAGCATTTCATTGTTCAGAATATGATAAATACATTTTGAACTGAACTGAACTATTTTCTGGGGTGTTGTGCTTCGACTCGGGGGATTTCGTCAATTCCGCACATGATATTTTCTAGCTTTCTTTTGTTTTGCTTGAAGTTTGCATCGTGTGATTGTTCAGAAGGGTTATGTTACCGCTCTTAGAGGTATGTGAGCACGCCACTTTCGATTTCCTGAGGCCAATTGTTCAATGCGCCATGCGACTGAGGTCTACTTCACGCCAGTGGGATTTAATGCCCTCTCTCCCTCAGTTACAGAATGGATATCAGTTTCTCGTCATCACTGACCTCCCGTGTTCCTGATCAACGTCCCTATTTAAGTTCCTTCTTCCCTCATGTGTTTGGTGATCATTTTTGGTATCAGGTTCTGTTATGACTTTTGTTCCTTTTGAGTTTCTTTAGTAAAATCCTCCGTTTTCCCTGTGCCTATGTCCTGTTGCCATTCCTACATGTTATTGTCAAAATGCAGATGTGGGGATTTCAATTTATTCGAATACATTTTCTTTTCTTTACAAACACAACATTTTTAAGGGACACTCATGGAATAATACCACTGTTTTCACTCTCTGATATATTAGTGTAAAAACATTAGTGTTTGCTTTTTAAAAAAGCAAAAATATTTTCAAGGCAAATATAAGTATGTCTCTTTCTTTTGGTTTTAGTTTAACAACATACTGTAGATGCGAAACAAAACAAAAGATAACTGACTGTGTTGTCTTATTCCCAGCTATGTTGCAAAAATACAAGAAGGCCCTGAACGCCAGCCTTTTATGCCTCGTGTTTGTTGTTTGCCTGGCATGCACAGCTAATGCAGACCAAGAAGATAATGATGATGAAGAGGATGACCTGATGTATGAGTACAGTATGAAACAAGACAGACACACCTGTGGAAGTGGCCAAACGGGTCAGTATCCATTCTGCAAGGACCAAGTCATTCACCACAATGTCTACACGGCGGATGAGTGTGGAGAGGCAGAATTAGAAGAGGTGATGTTTGAAATGCAACTGATGATCCGGGATCGCGAGGAGATGATTAAAGAAATCTTTCAGTCAGTAAGAATCATTGAGAAAAATGTAGAGAGGGAGAAAGAGGACACAGTTCAGTTCCTGGCTGAAATGGTACGATTTGTTGAGAAGACCTACATAGAAGTAATTGAGGAGATTAATGTGAAGCACCAAGAAGCAACAAAACTGGCTGTAAAGCAAATTCTAAAGCTAAGAGAGGAAATCTCTACTCTACATGAGAGAAGCACAACGCTGGAGCAGCTCTCAGACACTAAGGACCACCTCAAATATCTCCAGATGTTTCCATCCCTGTGTTCCCCACCAGCCACCATCGACTGGTCTGGGATCAGTGTTCACAGTGATCCCAGTGTTGGAGCCATGAGGAGAGGAGTGGAAAAGCTGTGGGAAGCACTCAATAGTGAGGCGAACAGACTGTCTTCTGCAGAGTTGTTAAGGATCAAGGCGTGTGTAGTGGATGTGACTTTCGACCCTGATACAGCACATCCCAACCTCATCATCTCTGAAGACAGGAAACAAGTGAAGACTGGTTATATTCAGCGGAATGTGACAGACAATCCTCAAAGGTTTGATACAACATTTGCTGTCCTGGGAAAGGAGGGCTTTACCTCAGGGAAATTCTACTATGAGGTGCAGGTAGAGGGGAAAACTAACTGGGCTTTAGGAGTGGCCATAGAGTCCATCGACAGAAAGAGGGATATTACACTCAGCCCTAAACATGGAAATCTAGTCATATGTCTGAGGGAAGAGAATAAGTATTTAGCTGCTGGAGACCCTACTATCACCCTCTCTCTGAGTAAGAACCCCAAGAAGATAGGGATTTACATTGATTATGAAGAAGGTCAGGTCTCCTTCTATGATGTGAACAACAGGTCTCATATCCACTCTTTCACAGGTTACAATTTTAGTGAGATACTCTATCCATTCTTCATCCCTGGTATAAGTCCTGATGATGAAAACCCAGCCCTAATGGTTATTACCCCAGTTAAGAAGCAACTAAGTATCAACGTCCCAACTTGACCCAAAAGTGCATAACAGGACATATTCTTATATGTCTAATAACATGTGTGTATAGTAGATCATACAAATTTATTTACATCAGCACCTTGAGAAAGCAGTATGTTACAGTACATCAAACTAAATCATGTTTTTTATTTAGTAGTTGTAATAATAATAATAATAATATTAATAGTAAATGAGGCTTATATAGGGCTTTTAAATGTTTCAAAGTTGCCTAAATTAGTTTATGAAATGTAAAAAATACAGTATATATACACATATATACAGCATATATATTCTCTTTCCAGTTATCCTTTCCTTAGGCTAATTAACTTAGTGTGATTACTATAATAGCAATTTAATTTTAATTAATTGCAATTGAGTTCCTCCAAAGGAACAGAACCTAACGCCACGATATTGTATGTGTATTGTTGAGCATTGTTTCTCTAATAAATGGTTAAACAAGGATGTGGCATTTCCTGTCTGAACCGGTAACTTCATTGGCGGTTGATTTGTCCTGAGCTCTGCACAGGTATTTTTTTCAATATGGCATTGGAGAGTAGGCATACATTTTGTGAATTGTGCTTACTCTGCACTAGTTTTGGAATCCTGCCTAACAAAACATTAAAAGGCTACACATCTGTTAGTACAATGGATGTGTGGAAATCCAAATATCTCTCCTTGTGTCCCGCACTGCCTCCAAAAACACATTGATGGAGGAAGCCCTGCCTCCTGTGACTCTGACCCTCTTCTGTTTTTGCTAATCTAATCATTATTGTCGTCACCATAAAGTGTAGAGTGAAATAAAGAAACATAAAATAGATAGCAAAAGAGAAACCAGGCGATGAGAGAGAAAGAGACGGACAGAGAGAAAGAACAAAGAGAAAGAAAGGCCAATGGCAACATTACAAGCACTGTTGAACGCCATGGCTCACCACTCTGTGCTTTTCAGTAACGTTAGCTATGTTAAGTTATGTTTTCACTGTGCCGTCATTACATTGTTCCCCCAAAAAATGTTTTATCCTCCCCAGCAAGCTTCTGGCTATGGCTGGTTCTTAGAAGGCTTCATATACCTGACTTATGCGGTTGGTAAAATTACCACAGAACAAATGAAATAGGGAAATAAAATCAAATTTTAAATTAAAATACTTCCCACTTTCATAAGGCATGACGACTAAGATACCTTAACTACAACCAGTCTGACAACAAATGTCTCACAGCCGCGTTTCCACAAATACATATTCTAATAGTGGAATTCAAAAAAAAATGTCATGCTCTGCATAAACTACAGACCTCCCCTGACTAATGTTTTGTAGATATACATGTTTAGCCACCTTGATGAGAGGGAGAGAGAGATCATTGCTCCTAGGCAGGCAGGGAAGCTGACTGGTCGGACACACTGATGGCCTCTCCCCTCCAGTCCTTAGTTATTTGGGTACTAAAACCATTAAAATGAACCCATACTGAGCAGTTCCTTTTCCAGCTAGCCATTCCTGTTATCATGTTGCCAGCAAAAGCCACTTAACAACTCCATCCAGTTTAGGTGATATGTACAAGTATATTTAGTGCCGCTGCGATTGTCAGAGGCACTAAATATACTTGTCAGCTCCCTTGTGATTTTCGCATGAGTAAATCAGTCTTACCCTGGAGGAAGCCTGGTGTAAATTCAAGAAGATCATGTTTTTGTAAAAAAAAAGTAGTTTTTGCTTATTACAATAATTATTTAACTCATCATAGTTACTTGCAGTAAGCACCTTTATAATCTTTATTTGCAATCTAGTGAAATGTACCATATTCAGACCCTTGATTCCTTTCTTTACATTTTTTTGTGGTTTAATGTGTTTGACCTAAAGTGTCAACTTCTTAAATGCCAAACATCTTCCTTACCCGAAAGCTCCAATTCTCATTCTATTGTGTATTCTTTAAACTGCCAGCTCACCTCTTCTAAACACTGTCAGAAAAGCTTGGAATATCACTGAAGAACACTTCCAGTGGAGCATGATGGGTTGTCATCAGAGGCAACACCCACCCCTCCTCCATCACCGATCCCAACTGGATACAAATTCATAACACACCCACACCACATATACCCGTCCCTCTCGTTTTCAGTCAAATCTCCCGACCCCCCACTCAGCCAGCACACGTGCCACAGACCAAACACAAGGACAGGCTATGGGTGTGTTCCTCATCTAGGCTATGTGACACAGCCATGGTGAAAAAACACAAATCCGTATTACAACCGCTATAAGCTGTTATTCGTGGCCTTTACATGCACAATTGTTTTGACAGGACTAGAAGACAACAAAATCACACAGAGACATGCACAGTGGTTGAATAAATTAAGAGATGCACCATTAAAAAAAATTGGTTATACTGATAGCCAATAATGACAATACTGATATTGCGCCATTTTGTAGCTAGCTTGGGTTCTGACTCAGCTAGCTGTGGAGTGAGCTTATGGAAGTTAGGGAACTCCATTACACATGCTCTAGGTAGGGTTAATGTGTCATTTTACATTTTCTTCAAAGTTATTTCTACTGGTAGATGTTTGCTAATATCATTGTTTGTTGGCATGGTGTAAGCGACATAGACCTGTCTGTAATATTCAGAATGTGGTGTTTACCCATTAAAGCTGTTCTAACCACACGTGCACTAGCTTGTCATTGGTACAGCCAGGTATGAGCGACGCTGGTGTTTCAAAAATAAGAGTTGTTTCTATTTCTAAAAGGATTCTATTCTGGACTTCTAAATAGTATTTATATAATATTCTCAGATTCCCATTTTCTTAAGAAGGCATTGTTTATGTTTGCTATGAATGCTGGACCTTGGTATTTTGGTGGTATTTTATGAACAGACGAACATAGAGGAAGTTGATAGTTCCAGATCCCATCACAAAATTCAGATACACCCGTTCTAGAATGTGCGGAGGAGATGCTGTATTTTTATGACACATATCATTACTAACACTAGTAAATACTACAATAAGTAGGAGAGCTATGGTGAAATTCCTCTTTAAGTGGACAGGCATAAAACATTGCGTCAGTCCCAACCAAGTCATCAGCCAAGTTAAGGAGAGAACCTCACATAACCTTTAGTTATTCATGGGTTAATTTACAGAGATAACTTGTAAAAATTGGATTATAATTGTACTTTGTAGGAGATGCAAGTAAACAATACATCTGTTCATAGTAGAAACATACACATACTTCTGTTACAGATCCTGTATACCGACTCTGTGTCATGTTAAGCAAAGTAACATGCCCTCGGCAGGAAAACTGGCAAACCTGTAACTCGCAGGTTACACACCACAGACACACACCATAAACAGACACATTTTATTTGAGAGCGGCAGATCGGTAACAGTGCCAGAGGCTAAGAACAAACAAATTGGGCTGGACTGTGGAGAAGAAGAGAGAAGGTATTAATGGAAGACACTGTAAGGCCAATCTAACATCCTGACATATGAGTAGGATGTGATGGCAGCCTGTACAGGCTCTTGGAAGGCTCACATTACCCTAGTTTCAGTCACTGTTAGCCAGGGAGAAACAGGGGTGGGGGGGGGTGTAGAGTGAGATAAAGAAACATAAAATAGATAGCAAAAGATAAACCAGGCTATGAGAGAGAAAGAGACGGACAGAGAGAAAGAACAAAGAGAAAGAAAGCCCAAAGGCGCTGTTGAACGCCATGGCTCTCCACTCTGTGCCTTTCAGTAACGCTAGCTATGTTAAGTTATGTTTTCACTGTACCATCATTACGTTGCTCCCCCAACATTTTTTTATCCTCCACATCAGCTGATGGCTATGGCTGGTTCTTAGAAGGCTTCATATCCCTGATTTATGCGGTCGGTAAAATTACCGCAGAACAAATTAAATAAATAAAATCTAATTTTAAATGAAAATACTTCCCACATTTATGAGACATGACGACTAAGATACATTTACAACTGGTCTGACAACAAATCTCACTTAGCTGGGCAACATATTCTCATATTGTATATAAATAAACAGTTGTTCACATTGGACTACTAAACTGTCAATTTTAAAAACAGAGAAAGACCCTAAAATCCCTACAACTAAATGTACTGCCATACCCATCATACAACTTAGTACAGAAAAGTCCACATGAACCACATAGATGAATGCATTTTCCTTTACATTCCTATATTGCCTTCACGCTGTATTTCACTTAATCAGAACCCTTCAACAGAGCCTCACAACCTCCATCCATAACATCTAAGACCCACACATTAGGGGCACCTGGGCCGTATTACTCTTTCAGAGGACAGAGTGAACTCCAGGCATCCTGGTAGTAAAGGACTGTGTCTGCATGGAGAGAGTTGGACCCCACTCCCCTTTCTGCAGACTTCCTTAAAGTCATTGCCTCATTAGTAGGGTTGTCGCAATTATTACATTATTGCCTGATAGTGATTATTTGAGCCGGATCGCAATTACTTTAGAGACAACGATCTATTAACGATGTTTTTGCACAATATTTTGATTCCAAAATCATGTTTCTAATCTGAAAAAGGGGTTTTAGGCCAATGTTAGAAACGTCTCAACAAATACCACGCGAATGATGTCCGTTTCCATCAGTCAGGATGTCTAGGGCACGGGTGCAGAAGAGCGTTTTACAGCTCTGTGGGAAGTTATAGGCACAGATCATTTTCTGAAACTCGTTCTCTTCTTAATTTCAGTATCCTCAAACCTAGTTTAGAATTGTTTTGCCATGCACAGTAATGTAATTTTGCAACATCATTATTTAATAGACAAAAACGCGTTTTAGTCGCTTAATTGTTGCATCAACTCTGATCTAATATTGTAAGTCGAATTTTGTCATTTCCAACCGTATTTCCTAATTAGATAATGATCATTAAAATGTGTGGATAGAAATATATGTTGTCCCATTACATATTAAACGCCTTATTTGCAGCAGAGCGAGAGGTGAAAGGTCACGATGCACAACGAAATGCTATTGTCATTGCATTGCGGTTGCGTTTTGTGAACAGAAATCGTTAACAACATTGACTTAATGGTAGTTCCAGAGCCGAACACAACTGCACCGCTCAGGGCACATTTTGGTTTTAAGTCAAATTGAAAGAGGTTAGCCCAATAATTTGGAGGAGGCAATAGGCCGGATTTGCTCCAGAAAGGTGGCACTCACAAGCGCAAACTCCACAAATCTGAGGAATCATCTCAGGATCCACCATGTGTATTTTTGCAATATTATTAGGCTCACTAAAATAGAGGCATAACATTTACATTGTAGACAATTAAACTGTTAATCACAATTATTTGTGCGACAATTCATCGTCAACTAAAATGAGATCCCTCTGATGCTTTGGAAGCTCTCTGTGGACCATGGCTTTTGCTCTGAGATGCAACTAAGAAAATGTCAGGAAAATCCTACTAGAACAACTGAACTTTATTTGTGATTAATCAGAGTCACTTTAAATGATGGCAGGTATGTAATGATTTCTATTTAACATGAGTTTGAATGTGATTGGTTAATTCTGAACACAGCCACATCCCCAGTTATAAGAGGGTGTGCACACCCCTGCAACCAGGTTATTGTAAGGTTTTTATTTTCATTTTTCCCCCTCGAAGATTTCAGTTTGTTTTTCAATTGAACTGTTCACATTATAGGTCACATTAAAAGTGGAAAAAGTTCTGACATGATTTATCTTTGTCTCATTTTTTTACATCACAAAAACCTGGCATTTTCACAGGGGTGTGTAGACATTTTATATCCATTGTATTTAAGTTCCTCCCGCCCTAGAGTTTGTTGTCTGTTATCGTTCCACGTGACATTTGCTGTTTGTGAGTATTTACAGTAAAGTCAGTTTGTTTCAATACCTCTGCACCTGTGTCCTGCTTCCAAATGTTACAGTATTACAGTAAAATGAAACTATCCCAGCCTGGCGCCGTATATAACGACCTCCCAGGTGGTTATCTCTGGTGAAGTACGGGGATGGGAATCCGAGGCTTTCTGAACCATTGAGGCTTGTTTCAAAAAAACGCTTAATTACTCGAAGCTTTCCAACACAGTGCACAGCAGGGACATCTGCTGGACAGAATGTAATACGACATGTTTGATTTAGACGTATTGTATTCAGCCCGGAGCAGAGTACTCAAAGTAATGGTAAGGATGAATGGATAATGAAGACCATTGAAAAGGGTAACCTCAATAAAACAGGAATTTGTGGAGGGAGAAAGGATGACATTTTGCGTTCAACAAAATCATATTAACCGCAACAGGGAGAATCGAACCTGTGACCATGTGAACAGAAATCTGGAGTAATAAGGCTACGCCACAGTATTAGATGTGTTACTTTGGTATGTGGTCATTTGTGCACTGTGGAGTGTTGCGTTCCGGTTTGAAAAGAGCTTGGTCAAATGAAGCAAGTTTATTTATTAATTAAGCGCGATTGACGCGCGGGCGCGTCAATTGAAAATATTTTTCCTCACTGCTCCGTAACCGTAGAAGTTAGATGCTTCATTCTTCTTCCACATTAATAGGGTTATTTTTCTGCAAATAACAACGTCTCATTTGTGTACTTTCGTCAACCAGAAGCCCCACAATCGCGATCAGAAAATTTCTATTTGAGGCATCCATGTCACACATTTTTATTTATTTCTCTAGAATTGTAGAAATTAGAGACTTCATTCTTTTTCCATGTTAATCTGGTTATTTTTCTGCAAATAACAACGTCTCATTTGTGCTATTTCGTCAGAAGCAAAAATATCACAAAACCTCTATTTGACGCGCGCGTCCAGGTCACACATTTTTATTTATTGCTCCAGAACTGTAGAAGTTAGAGGCTTTATTTCTTTTCTATGGGAACAACGACAT
>JACXGI010011135.1:0-25730 GCA_016801175.1 Esox masquinongy | reverse complement strand
TGTGTTGAGGGTGTGGTAAAGGACTGTCCACTGGTGTATTAAGGGAGTGGTAAAGGTCTGTCACTGGTGTGTTTGGTTACATCAGCTCCCTGTACAATGTGTTGGAAAATTCCTATTTAGACTGTGTAAATGTACACAGAGCAGGGTAATTATGACGCAACAAGATGCAAATACATCAGTAGAAGACAGAAAATGCTTTATTTTTTCCCTGTCTCCACCTCTCTTTGCCTCACTCTCTGAATCCTTTGGCATGTGATGAGCCAAGCCCCCACATCTGTCATCAGTTTCCATGGCAACAAGAGAGATGGGACATGAGGGGAGGGGAGCCAAGTGGAAACAAGAGAGAAAAGAAGACACCAAGAGAGAAAGGGACACAAGAAGAAGACACCAGGAGGGAGTTTCTTTTGATTTGATATAGGCCATGTCAACCTATTAGGCGGCCATGAACGAGGGAAAGGACAGGTGGAGAATGAAGAGGAGAGAGAAAAAGAGAAGACAAGGAGGGCAGAGCACAGGAGAGGAGGAGAAAAGGAGAAGTCCATTTGTAGTCTCCTTCAATCAGATGTCAGTCTAACCATGTCATGGTTTGTACAGGCAGGGCCCAGGCGCAGAGGTGTTTCCAAACATGAGGTACTTTAAAGCAAAGGCTAACTTGCTAACAATGCTTCGCTACAAAACACCGTACCTAACATAATAACAGCGACATCCAACAATGACTGAGAAGAAACACTAGGACAGGAGGACACAGGTGAAACCAATCAAAAAGCATAGAAACAGAACCAAAAGACACTGAAGCAGCCAGGAGGGCACAGGCTGTGCCCGGCTGTCACAAACCATTGTACAATAAAATAGACTTAAGCCCCACAAACAGTGCATAGTTGGCATGTTATTTTAAGGAAAAGGTCATTCATTCAAATGACCTCTGACATCCTCTCAACTGAGGATAGATATGGGAGGAATTTGAATGCCAGGATGATGACAGGCCAACTCAGTAGGGCTTCAAATTCTCCATAAGACGGCATAAAGACATGCTCCAAAATGGCTCATGGTTCAACCTAATTTCTCTCACTAACTGACATTAGTTACGCTGAACACACACTTAACATATACACACACTGTAAGTGTGACAAGCAGCTAGCCTGACGATAAAGAAACCAAAAGGTTTGTGGATCAAATAGTTAGCCAATCAAGTTCGCTGAAAATAACTACTAGTTCACTGGCTGTGGCCCGGCTTTCTGACGATGTCTCAGAGACAACAATAACAAAAACAACAACAAAAAAACAGCAACATTCACAGATGTATAAGTATGACAAATATAATCGCACACCTATTTCTTTTTAATGAAGCCAAGATCAGCCACTTCCCTTGTAGATTTACAGATAATCTTTCTATTCGAAACCAGAGACTATTACTTGTCTCAGTTTCTAGCGGGGCCTGCAGAACCTGACCAACCTCACAAAGAAGTCCTGACACACAGTAGGGATTGTAATCTAGTGACCCTCATGTTATCTCATGTTACCCTGATTGAACACTTTCACAGACATCAAAATGTTGCCTTCTAATGTCTACAGTCACTTTCTGCTCTAACACTTCTATGTGGGCCTGTTAGTATGTAGGTACGTGTATGTGTATATGGGGGTGTAGATCCCGTGTAGCTCTCTTGGTAATTACAATGCCAGAGTTTTGGGTTCAATTCCCATGAGGGTCAGTATTAAAATGGATGCACTTACTACTTTAGGTCACTCTAGTTAAGAGCTTCTGCTAAATTACTTAAACGTAAGTGTGTGTGTGTAATTATGTCTTATGCTCAGGAGGCCATCATAACCAAATATTTGCATGCCTACATTCATATAACTACATTTGTATGCATTATCAGGCACATTGTGTTGGCTAAAACTTGGTGTGTGTGTGTGTATGTGTGTGTGTGTCTGTCCTTGAACTGAAGATCTGCTGATAGACACCAGCTCATTAGTGAGGTCTGGATTTATGGCCCAGGTGTCTCCCCCACTCCACAAGCCGTTCTCTCACTGCAGGCTATGAAACATCCCCAGAACCTTGCATTTCTTTCCAACACATGGTACTCAGTGTAATACTGTATCTATACTCTCTCTTTACACAAGCCATAAAGAACAGTCCTTTATAGGGACTTTCATAGAAAACATTCAGCCATAGAGAGCAGTCCTTTATAGGGACTTTCATAGAAAACATTCAGCCATAAAGAACAGTCCTTTATTGGGTCTTTCATAGAAAACATTCAGCCATAAAGAACAGTCCTTTATAGGGACTTTCATAGAAAACATTCAGCCATAGAGAACAGTCAGGTCAAGGAGAACAGTCAGTTAAAGAGAACAGTCAGCCTAAAAAAGCAGTTGTTCACGGAAATCAGTGTCATATAGAACCGTCAGTCATAGCGAGTAGTTGGTCAAGGAGAACAGTCTGTCATAGAAAACAGTAAGTCATAGAGAACAGTCAGTCATAGAGAACAGTTGGTCAAGGAGAACAGTCTGTCATAGAAAACAGTCAGTCATAGAGAACAGTCAGTCATAGAGAACAGTCAGTCATAGAGAGCAGTTGGTCATAGAGAGTAGTTGGTCAAGGAGAACAGCCTATTATAGAAAACAGTCAGTCATAGAAAATAGTCAGTCATAGAGAGCAGTCAGTCATAGAGAGCAGCTGCTCAAGCAGAAGAGTTAGTCACTGAGCATAGCCAGCTGTAGAGAATAGTCAATCATAGTATGTGTGTGTGTGTGTGTGTGTGTGTGTGTGTGTGTGTGTGTGTGTGTGTGTGTGTTACTCTGCTGGTGGGGACCAAAAATCTGTGTGAGGACACTGTGACCATATGGGGACATTTAGTTTGGATTAGAATTTGGTTGAGGGGTCAGATAAGGTGAGGTCTAGTTTTAGGGGGATATTTTGTGGTCAGTGAGTGTGTTATTGTGCGTGTGTGTACATAGGTCTGTGGTTGTAAGAGGGTTTTTACACTATGGCGGTTTCACCAGATATCATTTCTTTTATATAACTCTAACATGAAATGTCAATATAATTTTTCATCCACACTAGCAACGGGTTACTCTCACTTTGCCATAAGGCAAAAGACACACGTGATCAGCACTTTGGCCAGACCACTGACTCGGCTTTATACCCAAGTAGCCGCGGGCAAAAAAATGGCCCACGTCACCTCGGAAAGTAACGTGTGACAATTGCCATTTTCATCCGTTTATACTATGAAAAAATGTACCTCTGGGGCATATCTCATATATCTTCATCTAAATCAAATTATTATAGTGTAGCAATTCTTAGTGTTGTATTTACTTTTTCTAACCCTAATCCTAACCTTCAACCTTACCCAAACCCTAAACTCAACCTCAACCTTAACCTAGCCACAACGCCTAAACCTAGACAAAACCGTTAATGCCTAACCCTAATTCTAACCCAAACATCAATAGTAATTTTGACACTCTCTCTTTCAATCTTTCTCTTTCACTCTGACAAAAAAAACACCACAAAAACTCACACACACACTAGTAATTGTGTCACATTGATTTATAGGTCATTATGCTGGAAGATCAATGCACTCTGTGTGTCCATGTGTTTTGGTGTGTGTGCCCTATGAGCAAATGCATCTGTGTGTGTGTGTGTGTGTGTGTGTGTGTGTATGTGTGTGTGTGTGTGTGTGTGTGTGTGTGTGTGGGAGGGGGGGTGTGGAAGGGTGTGGCTCTTTAATTACAGAAGTCAGATATACTGGTATAATCTCACAGATTATACTAGTTCATTAACTAAAGCTCTTCCCACCATTCCCTCATTCTATTCTTTTAGAAATCCCCTCTCTCCCCTTTTCTCGTTCCCATTCTCACCCACCTTTTCTCTCCCCCTTTTCTCAATGCCTCTATCTCTCCCCTCTTTTTTTCCCTTCATCCAATTCTACATTATTGTCTCTCCCTGTTCTGGTCCAGCTACATCTCTTCCCTCTCCACCTTCCACTCTCTTACCCCTAACCCCTCCCTTTCTGCATCTCAGTGCTTCTTCTATCTCACAGAATCTCAAGCCCTGCTTGTTCTGTGTGCCTGTGTGTGTGTGAGTGTGTTTGTGTGTGTGTGCGTGTGTGTGTGTGTGTAGAAGTAAGAGTGAAATTACTCTTTGGAATAAAAGTCGCCTTCTGTTTTGTTGCCCTCTGGTGTTCTTTAGAGTGCAATGAGTGTGTGTGTGTGTGTGTGTGTTGATTCAGCTTATCATTAAATAATACACACACATCAAGAAACCCCCACACTTTCTAAACTCAGAGCATTTAAAAATGTATGACGAGAGCAAGAGAAAAAGGAGAAAGAGAGAATGAGCCAAATGAAGGAGATGGCAGAGAGAGGGAGAAGTGGAGCATGGTTAAGTTAGTCTAATTTCTTTCTCTGGTTGTAGCTGTACTGGACATGGTGGAGGAGGAAGAGAGAGTGGGACAGACAGACTGACTGACTCAGAGGGATAATGTTAGAGCCTAAAGGTACAGGTGTGTGTGTGTCCACATCTGCCGGTTTGGTTCGAGTGTGCATGGGTGTACACGTCTATTCATGTCAGTGTGTGTGTGTGTGTGTGTGTGTGTGTGTGTGTGTGTGTGTGTGTGTGTGTATGTGTGAGCAGTGCCGGCTGTAGCCTTTTGGGGGTCCTAAGCAAAATTTAATTTGGGGCCCCCTCTCCCCTGTCGGTCGGGGGCTCCATAACAGTCGAAGGCCCCCTAGCAGTCAGGGGCCCTAAGTGACGCTTATGACGCTTATGCCTGGAGCCGGCCCTGTGTGTGTGTGGGTGTGTGTGTGTGTGTGTGTCTGTGGACTACAAGGTCCCTGGAGCGTATTCTCTGTTGGCGTGAGCTCTCACTGCAGCTTTCACGCTAGTTGCTGAAATCCAGGTCACATTACTACTGTCTCTCTGCATAACCCAACTCTAACACAACCAGTGTGTGTATGAATATGTGTGTGTGTGTGTGTGTGTGTGTGTGATACAGGTACCCATGTGATGACACCGCCAGCCTATCGCAGACGAACACATACAGGGAATCCCTCCGCTGTGTGTGTGACCGTTTCCATGGTAGTCTAGCAGGACCCTCCCCATCCCATAATCCACAGTTCCAGGATCAGATTCACAGGCATTTCACATTACTTTTCTTTGATGGCAGCATGAACTCAGTTGGCTTCTTTTTTCCCACTGTTGTTTCTTAACTAAGAAGCCCTTGCACTGTCTGATCTATTCACAGTCAATTGATTTTTAGTCCAGGATTTATTATTTGTCCAGAATTCATCGGTAAGTTAGGAGTAGAACTGAAGTCAGCTAAACATCACTGGCCCAAGTACAGTACAGAGGTAGGGTCTTAATTTGAGCATGTTTTCTACAGCAATAATCTTGCCACATCAGGATGTGAATTGTTATCCATATCTCAAATAATGGACATCTCTTTAAAGGGTTTGATACATTTTCTGTTAGAGAAAATCAACCACAGTGGAAATCACAAATCACAATATTTTCTTTCAAAATATTAACAAGTTTTGTGTTTTCTGTGCAGGAAAAGTCTCGCAACAACAAGATGGTCAAATCAAGATCAACTATGATGTGACATAATCAACTATGTCACATCAATAGTGACATAGTAAACTGGGTCAGAACATGTATATCTCATATCGTAACTCTTCATCTTCTCCCCTCTCCTCCCGATTCATCCCTCTGCCCTTTCCTCCCCATCTCCCCTCACCCTGTCTCCCTCTCCCTCTCCTCACTCCTCCTGCCTTCCCTTCTCCTCTCCTCTCTCTGCCTTCCACGAATCCTGCTGACTCCTTGTCAAATATTCCCCATCAGCCGAGGTAACATTTAAAAACCAATACACCCAGTGGGGAGAGAGACACTGAGAGGGTAAGTGAACGCTGGATAAAGAGACATATCCAGGCTCTAATAGGAGCACACTATTATTAGCTCCATGTAACCCTTGCCAACTGGAGCGGATGTGCCAAAAACACTATGAAAACCCCACAAAAAATTTCACATCCACAAAGCTTTACATGTGTGGGTTTTTTTGTGTAAGAGGGAACGGGTAGGTTCTATTGGAGATTATACACACATTCTTAATTAGATTAAAACACACATAAAATTCCGTTACTTTGTCCAGCAATGGAAGTAAAAGCTGAGTAGGACTGCAGTTTTATGTTTGTGTGATTGTGCGTGTGTTTGAATATACTTGTTGCTATAATAACTGAATTAGGGTGTTTGGATTTAAGTTCAGAGTTAGAAGTTAAGGTTTAGACTGGGGATTTGGGTTTTTCTGGTCAAAGAGCCTATTAAGACTGCAACAACTGTAGTGACAATTTTATTTAAATTACATTTAAATTATATGTCAATACTATTTTCTATTCACAATAGCAACAAGAAACTCTCACTGTGCTGTCGATTTGGACAGGCTCCTGACCTGGAAGGTATATAAACTCACTGACTATGTTGTTTACCTGGCAACTAACGTGTCGCGCTCCATCGAATAAGTGGTAATCTAATTTTTCAGGTGGAAATATGAGATGTTTTAAGTTGCTTCACAATTTTTTTTCCCCATTCTGTTTAAATGTGCAGTGGGAGGACTTCGGAACCAGACTTCCTATGTCATCGCTCATTCCACTTCAATTCACAATGAGCGAGACATCAGTAGACATATTTAGACCTCAGTAGCTACTGTCAGGAATGTGTCCGACATCTCCTCAGAAGGCGATGTGTGACAACTGACATTTTCACCCGTTTGCACTATAGAAAATTGTATCTCTGACACAAATCTGGCAACAAGTCTTGTTCATCTCAACAAAACTATCGTAGTGTAAAACCGCTCAAAGTCAGTATTAGGGGGAAAATTTTTTTATGTGAATCGTTTCTTGGTTTTCACAAATGTGCTAATACCAACATGGATCTGTATGTGTTTGTGTGGATGCTGCTACCTTACCCTGTAGTGAATATAAGTCAGAGACAAATCTTTGAATATGCATGTGCAGGAATAACTGGATCACATGGAGACAAGCAGCACTGACATGGCCCACATGACCAACACTAAACCCTCTATTAAGATCATGTCTTTGTGTGTGTGTGTGTGTGTGTGTGTGTGTGTGTGTGTGTGTGTGTGTGTGTGTGTGTGTGTGTGTGTGTGTGTGTGTGTGCGTGTGTGCATAGACCTCCACGTTTCTCTTTATGTGCGTAAGAAAAATGTTGATTAGGTTAGCTGTTACGGGTTGGATTTGATGTGTTCAAGGTTAGGTGTCATGGTTAGGATTTATGGTTTGCGTTACTAAAACAATATATTTTTAAGGGAAATCAATTTTGATGTCCCCATTTGTATAGCTAGGTTCAACCTGTATGCGTTGTACCTCTCCATAGTCGGTAGTGAGGACCAGGGTCCCATCTCCACAGGAGCTGACAGTAGAGGGGACCAGCTGCTCCTTCTCCTTCACCCACACACGGGCCCCCTGCAACACACAGCACAGTCCATGGTTTAATACATGTCAACCAGGTAAAAAAACACTTTCAATAAAACACAATGTCCTATAATGCATCATATGATTCTCTGATGTACCCAAAGACTCAGGGACCCCTGTTAAACGCATGGCCAAAGTGTGGCAGAACTGTCAGGGATCCCTGTTAAACACATGACGGCTGAGTGTTAGAACCATCAGGGATCCCTGTTAAACACATGACCGCTGAGTGTTAGAACCATCAGGGACCACTGTTAAACACATGACCGCTGAGTGTTAGAACCATCAGGGACCACTGTTAAACACATGACCGCTGAGTGTTAGAACCATCAGGGACCCCTGTTAAACACATGACCGCTGAGTGTTAGAACCATCAGGGACCCCTGTTAAACACATGACTGCTGAGTGTTAGAACCGTCAGGGACCTCAGGGACCCAAATTCTGAGTTACCTTTTTGATTGTTTAGATTAGAGGGCTAACAGGGTATTTTGCATGATTTAATACCTGGTTGATTACACACACACACAGAGACATTCACAAAGACACACACAGCGACAGACAGAGACATACACAGAGAGACACGCAGACACAAACAGACCTCAAGCTCTTCCCAGACAGTTTGAGTTGTGGCTGTAGACATATTGCATTACACCGCTACAAATTCCATTCAAGATTAAGTGAGTCCATAGTCTCTAGTCTGTGTCTGCGGTGTGAATGTATATCTGCATACTTACACACCAGTGCATTGTAACACACACAGTTGTATTTCTATCCTTGCGGGGACCAGTAAACCAGAAATCCATCTTACCTATCCCCTAGTCCTAACCCTAAACCTAACCTCAACCTAAAAAAACCTAGGCCTAAACTTAACCTAGTCTTAACATCAGAACCTAAACTGTAATGCCTAAACATGAAATTAACCCCAATTATAACATACAAATGTTACCCCAAACCTAACCCCTAAGCTGGAAATGTTTTTCCTCAAATAATCACACATGTACAGACAGACCAGGATCACATAAACACACACACACACACACACACACACACACACAGTCACCCCACCACCAGCGTTTCTGGCTGTCACTAAACCCCTCCCTAATGTCAATGACTCTCCAACCATCTACGTAAAACCAGAAGCGCTGTATTCCCATAGTAGGAGATAGTGATGAAGACCATGAAGACAAATAACTCTGAGGCCTCAAGGCCTTCATGACTGACGGACCACAACACAACAATAACTGACCCCATCTCTCTGGGAGGTGACATTTACATCCGGCTACACCTCTGGTATCATACGGAACACACATACACACATGCAGACACACACACACACACACACACACACACACACACACACACAGACAAACAGGGTTATGTACTCGACACAGATCAGGGATTACTGTGTCATTTTTTGTGTGATTGTGTTTGTGTTTATGAGCCGATAAAGTTGTTATTTCTGCTCAAGCGACCACATAGACAGCTTCTAGCCAGAACCCCTCCCTCTAAGGACCACTCAGGCTCCACCACTACACACACACACACACACACACACACAAATTTAACCTGCATGCTTGTATAAAAACCTGTATAAAAAAAATAATAATAATTGAAATATAAAAATAAAATATATATATGTATATTGAATGTTCATTTCTCTACCATAAGCCGTCTCCAAAGGCGTTTCAGAGAATTTGGCAGTACATCCAACCGGCCTCACAACCGCAGACCACGTGTAACCACACCAGCCCAGGACCTCCACATCCAGCATCTTCACCTCCAAGATCGTCTGAGACCAGCCACCCGGACAGCTGCTGCAACAATCGGTTTGCATAACCAAAGAATTTCTACACAAACTGTCAGGAACCGTCTCAGGGAAGCTCATCTGCATGCTCGTCGTCCTCATCCGGGTCTCGACCTGACTGCAGTTCGTCGTCGTAACCGACTTGAGTGGGCAAATGCTCACATTCGATGGCGTCTGGCACTTTGGAGAGGTGTTCTCTTCACGGATGAATCCCGGTTTTCACTGTACAGGGCAGATGGCAGACAGGGTGTATGGCGTCGTGTGGGTGAGCAGTTTGCTGATGTCAACGTTGTGGATCGAGTGGCCCATGGTGGCGGTGGGGTCATGGTATGGGCAGGCGTGTGTTATGGACAACGAACACAGGTGCATTTTATTGATGGCATTTTGAATGCACAGAGATACCGTGACGAGATCCTGAGGCGCATTGTTGTGCCATTCATCCACGACCATCACCTCATGTTGCAGCATGATAATGCACGGCCCCATGTTGCAAGGATCTGTACACAATTCCTGGAAGCTGAAAACATCTGGATTGGCATATACGACAGCGTGTTCCAGGTCCTGCCAATATCCAGCAACTTCGCACAGCCATTGAAGAGGAGTGGACCAACATTTCACAGGCCACAATCAACAACCTGATCAACTCTATGCGAAGGAGATGTGTTGCACTGCGTGAGGCAAATGGTGGTCACACCAGATACTGACTGGTTTTCTGACCCTCCTGGACCCCCCCAATACAGTGAAACTGCACATTTTCGAATGGCCTTTTATTGTGACCAGCCTAAGGCACACCTGTGCAATACTCATGCTGTCTGATCAGCATCTTGATATGCCACAACTGTGAGGTGGATGGATTATCTCGGCAAAGGAGAAGTACTCACTAACACAGATTTAGACAGATTTGTGAGAAATAGGCCTTTTGTGTACATAGAGAAAGTCTTAGATCTTTGAGTTCAGCTGATGAATGGGGGCAAAAAGAAAAGTGTTGCGTTTATAATTTTGTTCAGTGTATATATATATATATATATATATATATGTATATATCAAGTGTCAAATGCTTTATTTGAATCCACAAATCAATTTACATTAAAGGGTAAGATTCAAACATTACAAAGCTTGTTATGCGCATAGATATTTAAGGACATGCAGACACACACACACACACACTGTCAACCTTATCACACACACTCAGCCAGTGATCCAATAAACACAGTGACTAATATAGAGTGTTTTAATGAAGTTGTGCATGCTAACATACAGTCTCAAGAGGACGTTTCGCCACTCACAGGCAAACAGACAGATCTGAGAGAGCGAGAAAAAAGAGAGAAAGACGGAGAGAGACTAGAGAAAAGCTGGAGCTGACACCCAAAACGGTTTGTTATTTGGTGCTTAAAGTTTATTAGCTATACGCGGCTAACACTACCTACATGTATGACCCTAAATGACCAAGTGTCCCACAGTGATTATCTTGTACTTTTTTCCTTGTTGTTGTTCGTATCACTGTGTATATACTGTCTGTGCTACCATCTGCTATCTTAGTTTTCTATCAGCATTTTTGCAAATGGGCATTTAAGTAATAAATTTACTGTTAGTCTATACCTGTTGTTAATGTTAATTGTAGTTTATTTTATTTGTAAGTATGCAGACTAAAAATAAATATAACGTTGTACACTCCAAATGCGCTCCAGAAAATGTCATTGACAACTAATGTTTCAACACTTCATGCCTTCAAGCACGCCCTTGCAATAAAGACAGCCCACCATAGGCAGACGTGCACACTGCCTACAAAATCATGTGGAAATTGAGCTGCACTTTCTAATCTCCAACCAAATTCATGACCAAATTACAGGTACATATTTCCCAAAGGTGACATATAAAGCCACAAAGAATATAAATCTACATCAACTCCTATGTCTGTTGGCTAAAATACAGCTATGTGCAATTACAGTAGCACAATTTCTGACCAGCTCCCATTAGAAAATGGGAGATGACTGAGCGACAGAGGGAGAAAGGGAAAGGAATTGAGTGACAGAGGGAGGGGGATGAGAAAGTTAGGGGAAGGGAGTAGAGAGGGAGAAGTGTTATCACAACATCACAGGAACAGTTGACATCTGACAGTCAGCTTCTGAGGGAATTGAGGATAATGAGGGTATGGATGACGATGGGAGAAGAGAAAAAGAGAGATACAGAGAAGGAGAAAGAGGGAGAGAATATGAATAAATGATGAGAGGAGCAGGCTGCTGATCTGACATGAGCTAATGAAGGAAAAAAGAAAAAAGAGAAGAAGGGGAGGAGCCGGATGAGAGGGGGAATGCCAGACTCCCTAGAGACACTCAGAGTCAGAGGTGAATGAGTGTGTGTGTGGTTGTGTGTGTGTGTGTGTGTGGGTGGGTGTGTTTGTGTGTGTGTGTGTGGATGTGTGTGTGTGATTTAGGACCCACTCTTATGAGACAAATTAACCACATAAATAACAAATGGACGCGCAATACACTTACAGACCTCAAGCCTCTCCTCCCCGCTTCATTTCCTTCCATCTATTTTTCTCCCTCCCTCTTTCCCACTCTCTTCCCAGATACATCTACCGGTAAGAGAGGTGGAGAAAGGGGTGTGGCCTTATAAGCCCTAGTCAGGCAAGGAGGAAGAGCATGTGCTTAGCTTCAACCTCAAATGTATAGACCGAGATCTTCTGACCTTGAACTCTCTCTCTACATATTGATCTAGCTCTCTCTGTTCCACACTCTCTCTCTAAATTCAATTTCAATTTAAAGGGTCTTAATTGGGATGGCAAAGAGCTCTCTCATGCCGAAACACCGTCTCTCTCTCTCTCTTTCTCCATCCCTCTCACTTTGTCTGCAGCAATATTATATTAAAGGTGATAATACAATCAGTAAGGTGAAGCACTCAATAGATTAGTGTGTGTTTGGCAGGAATGGTCTATGTGTGTGTGTGTGTGTGTGTGTGTGTGTGTGTGTGTGTGTGCGTGTGTGTGTGTGTGTGTGAGACATAAGTCACATCTGTCAGAGAGGGGATTGGGTTTAATGCCACCGGTACCAGACACCTGCCAGGGAACACACACACACACACACACACACACACACACAGATACACACACACACACAGACACACACACACACACAGATACACACACACACACAGACACACACACACACACACACAGACCCACACACAAACACACACACTTCAGGGGGTCTACTGAGGTGTCTCACAGCTACTCTACACTGTTTAGGTATTACCCTTTTAGATAATGACTTCTATTCACATATTCAGGTCACTTCAGGTTATTTTAAGATGGAGCTGGACCTCTTTTCTGCCCCCCTGTGTCCTACACATCAATGATTCATCAGAGATAAAACAGTTTATAACCAGCTAAAACACACAGACATGGATACCACAGCACAGTCTCCTGCCTGAGCAGATTAACCTGGGTATCTGTGTGTGTGTGTGTGTGTGTGTGTGTGTGTGTGTGTATATTCAGTTCACGAGGCCTTGGGTTCGTGTTAGTGTAAGTGTGTATTCAAGCCTGATTCCGAGCAGCTGGGTAATTATCACATTCTCTCTGATCTTGGATTAAACTACAGTCGAACCCCAGCAACACCACAGCAAACAGGCTTCACAGCCACGCCATGGAGACAGGGTGCCATGGAAACAGGAGCATCTGAATAAGCAGCATTGTATAGGAGATGCATTGTAGCCCACTACATGGGATTACAACAACACATCTAATCATTTGAAATTTAGCACCTTCAGGTGTCTGGGAGATGAAGTTCTTGGGAAGAAAACAGCTGGGGACACTGGGAGATGTTGTTTTTTAAGAGTGACAGCCAGCCATAGGGAATCAAGATTTAGCCATAGGGAATCAACATGCCCAGAGACAGAGAAAGAGACAGAGAGAAGGTGCACCCCGGGGATGTACCAAAGACGGAGAGATCAGAAATCGCGGGGAAGGAAAAAGAGAGGCAATCGACAGGGGAGAAAGAAAGAGACTGAGAGAAAGGGGGGAGAGAGATGGAGAGTGGAGAGCTGATGCAGCTCTAAGCAGAACGAATGCTCTTGGTTCAGCTGAAAATAGGTCACACATCTCAAGTGACTGCTCTCTTTCTCTCCTCTTCCCCGAACCGGCACAACTGTGTGCATGGCTTTAACATAACCTACGCCCTACGAACTACACTACACACCTTTACCCTAGTTTAATATCCAGGCAGAGTTCCCAGGCCTCTTAACACAACATCCACCTGTTCTGGCATGGAACTTGACAAGTGAAACCAATTGGGGGGGGGGGCAACAGAGGTGCAGAGCCAATAAAACGGCACAGGACACACTGCCAGACAGTACCGTGCACAGACCTTTCGACAGGCATGTGCCGAAACAGAAAAAAACGGGAGGAGTTGTCGGCTCACATAGATGGACAATTTGTCGGAGTGGGTGATGCCTCACCTGTGCACGTACCTGCTGCCACGCATAATTCAGACGTAAATTTGAAGAGACAGAGAGACAGAGACCAAACACATACACACCCGCACAGGGACAGATACTTTAGCACCCATGATCTTAGGATAATGTCACCTGACAGTCTCGGTTGCCAGAGTGACGTTACATATACTGCCTGGGTTGCCAGGTTTAGAGACTACAGTGTAAAGCTCATTAGAGATTTTGACTCCATCGCCATCTATCTAGATAGGCATGGGAGGAGGGAGGGAGAGACACTATAGAGATACTGTAGAGAGATGAGCGACAGAGGAAGGAGGAAGAGAGAGTGTGAGAGTGCAGGGACCACAAAGGAGAAAATTAAATGGTGATGAAAAAGACCCAGAGGCTTGGTCTGTGTGCCCAGCTGAATACTGTCTGTGAATGTGTGTGTGTCCCCTGTCTGGAAATTATAATGTAATTTATTATGATGTAAAAAGCTGAGGTCTGGTAGCCATAATATATTTAGAACTGACATTTGAAAAAGAGTGACTAAAATACCAGGTATGATATTGTAGTGTATTCTCACTCACCCACATGCTTGCACACAAAACATGCTCCCCCTCTTTAATGCTAACACTGAATGCATATTGTACAGTATCTAGTAACGTATACACCTGCCAATAAGGGCCTGAGGGAGGCACAGAGAAAGACAGAAGAAAGGTAGACAGAGAGGGAAAGGTGTCAGGCCAACGTCACAAGAAGTGTGTGTGTGTGTTGTGTGTATGTGTGTGTGTGTGTGTGTGTGTGTGTGTGTGTGTGTGCTGGTAGACACTAGGACCGGGATGGACCCAAACTGGCCAGGCCTCCCCTTACACTGTTGCCAGGGGATATGGAACAGTGATGTGTTGAGTCACAGTGTAGTGAATATAGTATGTCATCTGTAACAAAACTCCCTCTCTTTCTCTCACACACACACACACTTATTTATTTTTACGTTCATTTTATCTGGTAGTCAAACTGAGACAAAGGTCTCTTTTACATAGATTGTGAATATGAATGAATCACAGTTAAACTGGGTGGTTGTTAAACCTATATCAGATTGAGTTAAAGCAGGCGAGAGGTAAGTAGCTTACAGTTGTAAGATATCGCATTAGGGGCTCACTCAAGACAACAATCTGTGTGTGTGTGTTTATTTGTATGTATGTGTGTTTTGTGTGTGTGAGTGTGTGTGTGTGAGAGAGAGAGAGAGAGAAAGAGTGTTTGAATGGAGATCACAACAACATGAAGGAATGAATTGAAAATAAGGGATAATAAATAAGAGAAGAGACCGAAGTAGGAACACTGTGCTCCCCTCATCCTCTCATCTGACTATGGGAGGAATGCAGCCTTGTTTTTTGTGTTAAAAACAGAAAACACACCAACCAGGTCTAGAAACCGGCCTAGGTTTTACAAGACCCTCTATATACAATGGAATAGACTGAATTATCATGAAAAAATAGTGTATAGTATATTACTGTATTTTCTACTGGATGCTAGTCTGCAGTGTAACTGAAGTGGCCTCTTGGCTATGTCACATTGGCAGGGCTATGTCAAACTGATACTAATGGTCAGAGCTGCCGCAGAGACAGAGCAAGGAGTCACAAATCAGCTTATCGACCTGTGAAATGACACGGCCACAACGCGATTTAAACTACAGAGACAGGAAAGGCCCTTCTCTCTCTGCAGTAATGGAATCCAGTTCTATACAGGGAAGGGGATGTTTCATAGCGGACAGCCAGGTGGATAAAGGAGGGGAGGGAGTGTGAGAGAGAGCGAAAGAGAGATATGGCGGACAATGTTAATAATGACTAATAACAACCATATTCATCGTTTTTGACACGGTCTCTGGCCTACAATCAATCAATTTCGTCGTCTAAATCTAGGCACCCCCGTCAAATCCCCCCTTACCACTCCTCTTCACATCCTGCAATCACCACACCTCCCTTCCTCCCGTTTCGAGACACAGCCCTGCACACAGCTGGCTTAGAATCGATCAAGACCGGGGAGAGAATTGCAGACCCACGCTCCCGGCTACGCTCCTCTTATCGCCGGCCACTTGTCCCAGCAAATACTAGTTATAGACTAGGCTACGATACAAAGCCTTCCTCCCTCAACAGATGGGCTTTAATCCGGAGGCCAGCCGTATGGACTAGCCTATTTATTGGACGGTCTGCCTCTAGCCAATTACTCCTGTCCTCTCCTCCGAAAGAGGATGCGGATGAGGAATGCTACACAAGTAACATGTCTGGTGCCATTTTAGGACATCCAGTCAGTGTCTAATATGATCGGTAGGCTATGTTATAATAGGCTATCCTTTTGATGATGACATCGGTCTACACTGAGAGAACACAAACAAGCGTTTAAGATTTTCTGATACCACCTGTGTTCTCCCCTGCAGCCGATATGTTTTATTCCAAGATCGGTTATGTATCGGTTATAGCTTTACTAAACCAAACGGTATTCACAAAACAGGTATGCCTGGCTTGTGTAGCTACCGTGTATTGTGCCAACATTTTACCAACATTACCGGATCAATGTAACATTAACCTGGGAAAAGAGATTCTTCCATCCCTGCTTACCTCCACGAAAAACGCCTCCATCCTTCTTCTCTCCTACCGGGTGCGCGTGCAGTCAGTCCGGGAGAGGGCCGACGCTTGCCCCGGTGTTAACCGAAAGCTAAATCACAGTGGGCACCGGGCGAGCTTGGAGTGGGGTGGGGGTAGTGGGAGAGGCTCCGTTTTTCTGTTCGTTGGTGATTTCCATTAATTCGTAAACGTCCCGATATAAATCCGTACAGGCTACAATCCCTAATGTGTGTCCACCGAACACGCACAGAAAGAAAGAAAGAGAGAGAGAGAGAGAGAGAGAGAGAGAGAGGGTGAAACAAGGCGAACACACAAACCTCTTCTCGTGTGTGTATCAGTGTTGCTATTAAAAATTGAAGATGAATCCAGAACAGTAAAGCCAACGGTTCCCTCTTCAGCTCTGACGGTGAATTGTCTGCAACCAGCTGCAGCGGAGTTTCTCTCTCTCTCTCTCTCTCGCTCTCTCTCTCTCTCTCTGTGTGTGTGTGTGTGTGTGTGTGTGTGTGTGTGTGTGTGTGTGTGATTCAGGACTAACAATATATCTGGGGAATAGAAGTCTCTACAAAGACATTAAAACCTGACAAATAGGTCCCCACTGTTTTTTTTCCGCTTAAGGGTTAGATTTACGTAAAACTTCAAAATGGGGTTAGTACTAGAACTGGGTTACAATTGGCTTAAATTTAGGTTTAGGCATTTTATGTTAGGGCTAGCGTTAAGGTGTAAGGGTTAGGATTACTGTTAGGTTTTAAGAGATAGAGAACATTGACTTCTGGTTTTCTGGTCCCCACAATGATAGAAAAAAACAACATTTATTTGTGTGACAAAATATGGGTAAGGAAGATCTGAAAGAAAATGTAAGGTAGCAGACATGAGTCTCAGGAATTGCACATATAAGCACACACACCATGTTTTCATAACAAAATGTTGCTTTAAACCTTGAACATAACCGTCACCCTACCCAAACACTAAACCCAACCTATAAGCCCAAAACATGCATTTTAAAGGACTGTGATGTATATTAGTACATTGGGGTGCATTTGTGTTCTGAAAAGGTAAGGAAACAAATACACACACACACACACACACACGCTTCCAGGCAGTGTGTTCCCATCAGGATGAGGGCTCCCTGGGGCACGGCATTGTCAAGCTCAGCCTTTTCTTCTGGAGCACAGAGGAACAGTTGGGTCTTGCATGTGTGTGTTATTGTGTATGTGTGTGTGTTTTTGTGTGTGTGTGTGTGTGTGGTGTGGCCTTGCGGGGCACCGCTCCATCTCCATCACACAGACAGCCCAAACCAGGGCCTCCTTTTGTGTGGTGCAGCAAAACACACACACACACACACACACACACACACACTAGACTGGAAGGATAGGAAAAAAGTCACTAACACCTCCAAAAGATCACGCCTGAAGTGTCCCACACACATACGTGTGCACACCAGCAGAGCATCGATTGACCTCCAGTGACATACTCTGGGAAGAAACCACCCTTAGGGCCAGAAGAGAAACTCTTCTCTCTCTGTTCCCTCTCTTTTTTCTGTCTCTCCCTCTCTTTGCATGTCATATGTCCTTTAGGCATAGCAAATGTTGCCTGTTGGAAATCTCATGACACAGCTGAGAGAGGAAAGTGCACAGACAGTCCAGAGACAGAAAGAGGGAGAGAGATAGACCGTATTGGTACTGGATGTGCTGGATTTCATTTCATACCTACATCAACACACCTGATTGCACTAATTAGGGTTTAGAAAGAACCCTGTGATTAGTTAAATATTTGAATAAGCTGTTTTTGTGACTGACAAAAGCAGGAGCTAACTTATTGTTGCTCTCAGTTACTAGCCTTGCAGAGCAGGACAACTGGCAAGGTTAAAACTTTAGAATCAACCTGTCTGTTTCTATGTCAGTACTGTCACTGGACAAAGACATGGTTGTGGACAAGCCCATATTGAGGTTTTGCAAAGTATCAGAATCTCCACTTTACTTAAGGGCTTATGGAAATACATACTGACCCAGCAAAGCAGATGTACTGCATTGTGAATGAAGCATTGTTAGGAAATAACACCCCAGTCATTCCATCCTGGATGCTCAACCTCTCATAGTTATTTCATATAGCTTCACTTGATTTCAACATAGCTATTTTTATGTAAGTTAGTAACTTACCTATAATATTCTTGCTACATACTGTTTTTAATGTTTTTTTGTTTGTTACTTGTAAAATTGTATTTTTTTTAACTGAAGAACTACATTTGCAACTTGTCTTAGTAGAAGCTAGAATGTCAATGAATGCTGAGGTTTACAAGTCCACAACAAGTCATCACCCAAAGCCAGTGGCCCGACTGTGACTCTGAACAAGATGTACATAATGAGTGAGATGTACATGGTCCTAGGACTAACAGTTGATGTGCTGCTATCATGGTCAGAACTCTTCTTATTTGTTATTTTTTATCTTTGATTTTGATACAAATTGTCAGGTCCTGGCTGGGGTGCCTCTAAGGCATCTCTATGCGCCTGGGGGCCACAGTCAGGGCCTGACCCCAGATGTGCCACTAGGCATCTCTGTGCTGCTCTTTTGATTGTCCCCAATTAGAGGCAGTAGCCCTGAGTTGCCTCTAATTGGGGACCTCTGCCTCTAATTGGGGACCCTATTTAAGTTCAGCAGTACCTTGACAACACACACAACTAAGATTTACAGTAAGAGTGCATTACCTTGACAACACACACAACTAAGATTTACAATAAGAGGGCATTACCTTGACAACACACACAACTAAGATTTACAATAAGAGGACATTACCTTAGATGCCCCAGAGACTCTCGGAAGAATGTTGGTCTTTACGTAAAAAACAACAAGGACGCATTTTGTTTCATTGTTTTGCGTCTTCTGATAAAAAATATTTGAAACAACAGAAATTGGGCTCACATTAATAGTATGCCAGTGTCTCTTAGCTGAAAGTGGTAGAAATATTATTGTGACTCAATTTTGAAGTTGTTCCTATACTGACACAATGTATCACACAGCTCAGGCACCCATACTTAGCAACATGACATCCCACTAGGGGTTCTTTCACAGTTCCTAAGCAACAAACGCGAGGAAAGCACAGTCCTATATAAAGCCATGAAGGCACTGAATTCTCTTCCACCTCAAGAAACTGAAGTCAGCAGTAAAATAGAATACAAAAAAACCATAACACCTCACGGCAAAGTGGACACACACAAGCACACATACACACACACACACACATTCAGATACGAGCTAACACACTCCAGGCTTACACACTTTTGTAAATGGTGTACTTGTGCTCCAGTAGCTGTTTTTCTGTGTTTATATTCTTATGACTGTAATGTTATTCCTTTTAATGTTTTTCAAATTCTTGTGTCTGTAATATTAATATTTTTACTGTGTTTATCTTATTATGTCTGTAATGTAAAATATTTCCGTTGCTTGTGTAGTTTGGTTAGCTGTAATGTTAGACCCCTGGGAGAGCAGCTGTCCGATGGCCTCAGCCAACGGGTATCCAAATAAACAAATACATTTCATTACCTCCGGTCTCAAACGTACAACAGGAAATGCATTTCAGTTAATGATCCCCCACCGTCACAAACAGCTGAATGCATAATGTACTGTGTGTATGCATTTTTATGTATTTTAGTGTGCGTGTTTCTGTGTGCGTGCATGTATGTGTCTGTATGTTTGTGTGCGTTTTAGTATTGCGTGTCTTTATGCGTGAATGTATGTGTCTGTATGTTTGTGTGCGTTTTAGTATTGTGTGTCTTTATGCGTGAATGTGTGGGTGTGTGTGTGTGTCACTTGTTTCTTTGATGTCTGCTCTGGTCTGGTGAATGAAGCAAAGAAGGAGGGGGGGGGCGGCAGGAGTGATAGGGATAATTAGGGAAATACAGTAGAATCATCTGGGATGTAGGTGATACAGGAGGGGCAGCACTTTTGCATGTGTGTGTTTGGTGGGGGTGGAGGAGAGCGATCTAATTAGGAATCCCCTGAGAGATTACTTCATCCTGGATACCCCCAATCACCACAGGGATGCCCCCCCACCACGCACACACACACACACACCAAAACACATGCATCAGTGTATTTCTTCTGACCAAATAATCTGGCATATCAACAGCCTGGCTCTCTACAGACAGAGTGGTAATTTAATCAGATGTCCCCCGCAGTACAGCCACACACACACACACACACACACACACACACACACACACACACACACTGCCTGGTTGTCTTGTGGACAGAGGGCCCATAGCACTAATGCCATAGAATAGTATCAGCCTCTCGGATTCAGCAACAGAGTTACTGTCAAAATACATTCATATATGCAGCAGTATTCCTGTCTTGGGACAGACTCTTCATATCAGATTATCCCAAATGAATCCTAATCCTAAATTACACTGGACTAAATGACACTACTCACTATAATGAGCAGATTACACACATGCGTGCCCACAGACACAAACAGACACGCACACACAGCACTAATAGGGTAAAGTCATGGTTAGGGTAAGTATAAGGGACTCTTTTTTAACAAAAAAGGAAAACATAAGTGCAATATATTATTTAAAAATATAAAATAAGTACTGTAAATAATCCTTAATTGAAGGACAAAAAGAATCGCTGAACAGAAAACCAAATGTAAGAAAATTCACACTATAAATCACACCTAACTTCCTATTGTAATTAATAAAGAAAATAAACACTAATAGTCTATGGTTAAGTAAGTTAGGGTCAGGTTCATGGTTATGTTTAGGGGATGGGGGAAATGGGTATTCATTTTTCTGGATGAAAAATTAATAAGCCCTTTTCTTGATGTTTTTGAATATGTGTCTGCATACCTGAGTATGTGCACATGTGTGTTTCAAGTCCTTATTAGTCATATGCACAGGATACAAGCACACTCAAAATTCTTAAATGGTTCCTATTTGACAATGATGGAAAGCAAATGAATACAGTAATGGAAGTCAAATAAGAAAAGTTGTGTAGGATCCCACAAGCCTAACCTTAACCTCAATAACCTAACCTGTAAGATTAAACTCAACACAACCCAAAGCTTAACCCTAAACCTAAACTGTAATGCCTAATCCTAAAAGCAACCAGAATTCTAACACAATTGTACATTGCCCCCGCAAACCTATGACTTAGGCTGTATATCACATTTTTCTTTGTGAGGACCTTCTAAGAAGCCTGTAGGGACCGATTTGTCAGATTTTACTGTCTTTGTGAGGACTTGGATCACAGACAAATGCACATACACAGACAAAGAGGGGTGACATGGAGAGAAGGTGGAGAATAAAATTAGGAAATTGTGTGGTTATATTGACTACACGCACGCACACACACAGGTCCAACAGTGTTAACAGTTTCAATGAACAAAAGGCCAGCTGTCGCTCTAGTGGCACATTTCTCATAGTTATCCACACACACCCCACAATCTATTTGGCTTGTTTGAGAACAAACAAGTTGGTTGACAGCAGACCCTAGCGTGTCAAATGTCAGCCACAACCAATCTCACATCAAACCGTACTGCTCTGCTCAACCCTGACAAGAGTTGCAGTACAGACGCGCCTGGCAGGTCATGTTGTTATAAAACCATAAATATCCAGCAAGGGGCGGTAAAATGACATGAACAGCATCCTTTGCAGGCACGCCCATTGATATCACAGGACAGCTTCATGTCCTTCTGAGAAATAAGAAATATAGAACAGGGAACTGTCCGAAAACAGAAGTCGAAATATTTTTGAACACGGCTTTGGTTTTTCCACCAATAAGAATGTAGCTAGCTTGATTAGCTGCCAGCCTCTGCACCCCGACGAATGAATGGTCCAGTTTTCAGTGGAAATGTAAAGCGATAAACATTGCATTTGAACGAGGCAACACCCCATCTTAAGTCCTATATTTACTTATTTATTTGGTTGAACAGCGCAGAAGTTACAATATCCATAGCTATTGATACGCATTTTGGCAATTTTTAAAACGGATTGGTTGTGATGTTTTTTGATTGAAACAATAAAACTCTGTCCCAGAACGTCGCCTAGTTTTTTCATATTTCCACTTGTAATTCCCACGTGGAAGATAACATAAGTGCATTCAATTCTAAATGGGAACTAGGAGCTTCCGATTAGTCTTCATGCACGTGAACGTGACTTCTAACCGCTTCAGACCGGGTATTTTAGGCGTGCCATTATGGTATGAAAAGAACGAGCCCGCCTCTTATGTTCTAATTTGTGAGTTTGTGTTCCATCGCCCGGGGCCTCGGGTGGAAAGGGTTATCACAGACGGTTCTATTGTTACCTATAATAACTCCACCTACACTGAGCAGCGAACTACGCAAAACGACTTTGCTCACATTTTGTCCCCTCCCTGTCTAGGAAATCACTCGTCTGATTGGTTAAACCAAGTATCCATCAGTCGTGATGAGCATTCGTGTAGATGTAATGTGTTTTTAGAAATGAAACCAAATTGCTGCTCTCTGACTCAGAAGAAAACACGAAAACAAAACCCAGACGTCTTGTAAAGACTCGGTTATTCTCCGTGATATTCAGATTACCTTCCTGCCGCTGACACAAAAGGTAGGCTACCACGCGATCCTTCTGTAGACTTAACAGTAGGAAATTATGAAGCTAATCGTTGTGATGTTTTTGTAGACCTGACAAGAGTCAATCAACCTTTTTCGCTCTAATTTGCAACCAGGTTGTCTTGAAAAATTGTAGAATAATAGGTAGTGTTTACACTGTCTTACACAATGTGAGGGTTCGACATCATCATGGCTACGGGTGGGAAAGGCCTGTCAACTTAAAATGTATACAAATAACGAGTAGCTATGTTATTAGAATAATATCATTATTATTTCGTATGATCTCTTCATGTAGATTGAATTATAAGAAGCGATCGGCTGACGTGTAATGAATGGAGCTATCTATTCTTGGGCAGCAAAGGTGGCCTATTTCCTCAGAATGTAAGCCTAAATACGTATCCGAATCATCTTCCAGGTAAGCTATTTGCTGAAGACTCAAAGATGCAGCGTTTCACCTACATGTAGATCGTAATATAAAACACACGTTGTGTGTGGCTAAGGATTTTTCTTAAGCACGATTTTACGGGTGTCTGGATACAGTCCTAAGTTGTATATTGTCAAGATATCACAGACCCTTTAGGTACCTTATTGCTATTAGAAACTGGTTACAACGCGAATACAACAGTAAAAATATTTTTGGGTCATGATGGTGGTATGTTTTCATGTGATACATAATTTAATTCATAAAAACTGGGTTTTCACTAGGTCTTAGCCGTGGTATATTGGCCGTATACCACACCCCCTCGTGCCTTATTGGTTACTTATACTACGGCTGTATCAGCCAATCAGCATTCAGGATTCAAAGCACCAGTTTATAAAGTTGAATCCTGAATCCTAATTGTCTGAAAGCCTTGGTATATCATAATGTATTCCATAGATAAGAGAAATATTTCTACTGTTTGAAATACTTTGGCAACCAATTTATAATAGCACGTAACCTTTTCGGGACCCCCATTTAATGAGCTGGATAGTTGAACGTCTGAAAATGGTTGTATGTGTTTATCAATCAAGTTCATATGAGAAAGACAACTGATTATTGAAATGCAGCCTAGTTCTGTATCTGCTGTGCTGATCTCTATTTCACACACTTTCTGTCTCTCTCCTCTTTCTGTGGCCCACAGTTTCAATCAATAGCTACGGTATTCGTTGTCGCGGGTAACCGAAGCTGTGGTTACCATGGCGGCACACTTTGACACAGAGTACCAGCGCCTGGAGGCTTCATACAGCGACTCACCACCAGGAGAGGAAAACCTATTGGTGCATATCCCAGATGGAAACAAATGTAAGGTTCTTAGCTAGGTACACTCATACACACACACACACATACACACCCACCCTCACTTACACACACTTATCGTTTGGCTGTTGTTGTGTTCTCTGCAGCCCCATGGCACCATATAGAGAACCTGGACCTGTTCTTCCAGAGGATATCCTTTCACCCTTATGTGTTTGTGTACTCCCGGATAATCCATTTCTACAACCACTCCAGGTGTTATTTTGGCACAGATATGGTCAAGCCCTACCTAGAAAGCAATACAATGCTTGCCTGGCTATCACTGAGGCCCTAAAGCCCTCTGTGTGGTCAGAGATCTAGGTGCCGTCTCTTTTCAAATGATGTCGGATTGGCTCTGCAGTGCATGGCTTCTTTCACTCTTTCCTTGTTTACCTCTAACAACGAATCCCAGACTCTAGTCCCCAGTCTGGTTAGTAAAACGTCTTGACAGTCTAATCTGTCCTGTAACACAGAGCTTGTAACCCAGATTCACAGCACGTTCGAGTATGCCCACGCGGGCTACCGAGCACCCGGCCTGGAAGTCTGCACTCTCTCTACATGGCAGGTGAAGTTTTAGGGGAGTTTCTGCATGCAAATATTGAGTTGTTGGCATTTTGGGTCGATGTTCTGAAAGTTGGCATTAAAAGTGTGCAGTCCACTATGCTTTCCAGGTCATGGTTCTACTCTCTGCACCTGTTCACTACCCAGGTTTAGCTGATCCACTGTGTAGTCCGCCATTAATCAAGTACACTTTCTGTTGTTGTTTTTGAGCCAGTCGTGAACCCTGCTAACCTCTTCTCAGAAATGCCCTGTCAACTGAGAAGCTGGGTGGACTCGTGTCTTCTGCATATTTCACAGGAGGGCAGTCCCAGTCTGAGTCAGGTCACTGGTGTGTATGGAGAATAGCCCTGGGGAGATTCCTTCGGGGGAACCAGTAGATGTGCACAGAGAATAGATATTGTGTTATTGGCTGTGGCATCATAAGGCCTTTCCGGGTGTGTCATGGCACTGGGACAACATCCCCCACTGATCCGACGCGAACTGCGTTTGTCTGTCTGCATTGACGTAAGCCCCCTGAGACGTGTTAATATCAACGCCTTTATCAATGAAGGATGTTAACGCCACAGGACAATATCCATTCAGCTTTGCTGCTTTGTCCTGCTGTGTAACTCCCATTGCCCGTCCAGAGTGAGATGTGTTCTGAGAGGAAACTGTTAGAGTGCAGAGGATGCCGGTTAACATTATTCACATGCAGCTGGTTAGTAGAATTAGCTGTGTTGGAGCACGGCTGGAACAAAAGCCTGCAAGCACATTTGGTCCCAAGTTGGAGTATTAACCAGCTATGCTCTATAAGGGATGTTGAGTGCTAGCCCGACTAGTCTTTCATTTCATCTGACCCTTGACCGCTGGCACGTCTATAACCTGCACCAGAAGAATGGATTCACCTGTATGCTGCTGGGAGAGGTCTTTGAACTTGTGTAAGTACAAAGTTTGTGTGTGTGTGTGTGTGTGTGTGTGTGTGTGTGTGTGTGTGTGTGT